>JAHZMV010004706.1:0-13612 GCA_027743765.1 Coecobrya sp. COE2 | reverse complement strand
GAGAGGAATTTCGCAGGGGTATAAATTGGGGCATTGTGCAACTTTTGCAAAAGTTAGTAAAATTAGGGAAATAAGTATTTTAAAATAATAAATATTGCAAAGTAACCTACGTACACGATTTTTGAGCCATGAAATTCATATATAAGGGATGTAATCAAATTCTCATATTGCCCCAATTTATGCCCTTGCGCAATAACTCTCTTACTAAAAGCCCTTTGAGATCTGCTCAAATTCCTTGAAAACACACCTCGGGAAGAGCCTGGGGAATGCCTGTGCCAAGTTTCATCAAAATCGGTTGATGTATGTAGAAATTATGTATTGCCCTTTGAAGGTCAACCTTTGTATCATATTTTCGCGTAGTATCACTATGCCCCAACAATTTTTAAAAAATCCAGTGCAGCTTTTACTTACTTTTTTATGAGGAATCTGAATTTTATATTAGTTTTCACTTTCTAGATAGTAGTTACAATTTTGTGTTGAAAGATGATGGAGTCACTCCTATATAAATGGTGTAGTATGGACCATACTGTATGGTATTCAAAACAAGCCACCTTGAAATCTTCAAAATTACCACTTAAAAACTTGTTTTAGTATAGTGGTTTAGTACAACGGGTACTTATATTGTTTCAAATTATTTCAATCTTCAATATCACAAAAATACTGTAGCTTGTCGTATTGATTAATGTACGATTATTGGCATACAGACAAGCTTAGCATTCATGATCAATATTTATCATGAATACTAAGAGACAAGTTGGAAGGGTGTCTAGATCAGTCGTGCTTTTGGTCTATTTTATATAATAATGTTTCAAAATAAATTTTCCTTTTCTGGGCCTGTTATTCTTCCGGTAAACAACTTGCCTTTCCAGATTAATCAATCAATCGGGGGCATCATTAGGGCAAGTTATCGTATTGCCCCATACGTAGCACACTTTATCACCTTATGGTAACAAGCAAAGTGGAATGTCAAATGTAACTGTACTCCACATTTTTTCGCCCCTTTTTAATATAACTTACTGAAATATATGCTTTTTGGTATTTAACTTAATTTAGAAAATAACTGCAAAATAAAATGTTAAATGTGTATGGAGATCCTCTAGTTACTTTGTAGTTTCTTTTTTAACTTTCCCTGCATAAATTCCAACTTGTTTTAGCTAAAAAAAATTGGTTTAAAATTCCAATCGTTTAGAAGATTTAAAGTGACTAAAATATTATAGCTTATGTAAATATTCGTTAATTAGATCGTTTTAATTTTAGAAAGTGGTGGCATTTAATTCAAAGATTTCAACTTAAACTTAATTTATTATTGATGCCTCGGAAAAAATGAGAGTAAAAATGTCAGGAATCACAACAAATCAATGACACAAAATAATTCTCTTGAAAACAATATACAAATGAGTGATACAGGTTACATTTTATTATTTAGTTAAGTTATATTACAAGAAACGGAATCAATAATCACTAGCAACAATTAACAGGATAATTATAATTACTATATTAATCTAACAACAGATAAACCATACAATTTTATTCACGATATAAAAATTTAATTCAGCCCTTTTTATAAATTGCATTTAATCATAATCCAATTAAAACAAAAAAAATGAAAAAATTAACAATTCCCTTAATTTTACTTTTAATTTGATTTTTAAAATGATGTTATCACGATATAAAAAATTAATTCAGCCCTTTTTATAAAAATTTGATTTTTAAAATGATGTTATGTAAACTTGAAAATGTGTTATCTTCCTAAATCTACCCTTGCCATTCTGGCGCCGTTAGCTCCCCTAAACCAAATTTTATACGGATATCCATGCACATGGACCTCGAAGAGCTTCAGTCCTGGAAAGTGAACCCACTCACTTTGCGTTACAAAGTGTTTCACAAATGCACCAAAACTGGTTCTATCCGTAAAGCGCCTTCTCCCACCTTCCAGGGAACCTTGTCCGGAAATTTCTCCAGATGTGGTAACAACTTTTAAGATTTGGATACTTGTCGTTAGTAGTGGCTGGAGAAATCCTAACTGGAGCTGGGGTGCCAATCTCAAATTCCAATGTGCAACTTCCAGTATCTTCAGATTTCCCAAGTTGAGGTGAAGATTAGTTTGATGGAATAAATCCGAATGGGGCGTCCTGAGAATTGCCAAGTTTTCCGTTTGGAAGCAGCCAAGAACTTTGTAGCGTCCCCTTTTATCAAATGAAATGTTCAAGCTTTCCAGTCGGGGCCACTTAAACTTTGCCAGAAAGCGGCTGTTCGTCCAATGAGTCACTTGTAGCGACAGTTGAACCAGGGTTGGAAGTGTTACATCTTCACCAGAATACATTTCTCGGAAAACTGGATAAGCTCCTTTCTTCACGTCAGACTTCACAATAGCAACTTTTTCAACCGAATCCCCATTAACTTTTAAGACACTTTGGACCAAGGAAATGATGGCGGTGCACTGGAACACCTTCAAATTCTCCAGTCTTGGAAAATGACGCTTCTTGATATCCTGATGAACCCGGTCCAATTTTTGCCCATCTCTCCAGTCGCAGTCCAAGGTAAGAACTTTCAAATTGGGCATTAGTCCAATCCAGTCACAAAGCGAATCGTAAAAGTTGGCAAAGTCGGTATCCCTGGAGTAAATGGTGAAGTACCAAACTTCTTTCCCAAATTTTGTCAATACAGCGTAGAAAAGAGTCCTGAAGCGGATAGAATCAGCCAAATTTGTAAACTGTAGATTAACGAGCACGTTACGACTAGGAAACGGATTAGCGGTTGAAGTGTTTCCAGGTGGGAAGTCCGACAGGAGCTTCTGGACTTGGGAAGGGATCTGGAGTTTTTCCGTTCCAGAATAAATTGTCTTGCAGCGCGGCAGGCGAGTTCGAAAAAGCCATAGGAAATTTTGTTCAGGGTATGTCGTAACATCAAAGAGGTCCTGATGTTGGGGGTCCTCTGACCAGAAGTGGTCCACAGCTCGTTTCCAGTCTTGACACACAAGGCGGCAATTTAAGATATCTTTGCACTTCAATTTGACAGCGTAGGGTAGTCTCTGGATAATAGGAAGAACCTTTAAAAACAGAAGAAAAGAGAACAAGTTATATTTAAATAATTAAAAACATCGCTAGTTAAATGAGGATTTTAATGAGTAAAATTGAGAAGCTACCTCTTGAAATAGTGTGAGCACTTTGTCATTTGAAGGCTCCATGTCAAACTGGACACCTGAATCGTCATGAATGTTTCCACAGCTAGTTGGGTTTCCAATGGGAAGAAAATTTGCAGGAAAAGGGGTCTGGTTTGGAGAAAGTGCCGCTGCTGCTACTCCACTAGGCGTCAAACCGAAAAGATGGAGATTATTCATGAAGTTATTCACAAACTTGGAGAGATTTTCCAGTTGAGCTGTTCGTTCCTGGAGGAGGTTCTCTTGCTCTTGGAATTTTTGCTGGAGCATGATATTTTGTTGTTGACATAGATACAAGGCCAAGTGTTCCTTTCCTGGAGATGTGGAGGAGGAGGATCCAGCTTCAGGTTCCGGAACGACAACCGTTGGAGGAACTTCAATTTTCATGCCTTTAATTGTCACTTGCTCTGGACCGGAAGTGGAGCTCAAGTTGGATCCTCCAGAACCGCCGGCTTCCATCGGGTCGTCCATTTTTCGCTGCTTTGCCAAGTACTCCTGGGCTTTGGCAGCGTCCTCCCTCGAAATTACAATGGTCAAACGTTTCCTTCTCGAACCCAACTTTTGGATGGCAAGCTTCTCAAAAATGTTTCCTTCGTTGCCTCCTTCCCCACTTGTTGGTGCCATGAACAACCTCCTTCCGGTCGATTACTGCCAACTGCAATTAAATTAGTTACAAAAAATAACATAAATTAGTATAAAAATTTGCAAAAACATCAATCATCATTTACCCTCTTATAATTATCAAGACACACTTAAATAATTGATTAAAACTCAAATACCTTTTTCAGTTTTCTCAAATAACCACCCAGTTAACAAGGTCCTCTTGTCACCTAATTGCTTTTCCTTCCCCCGCTAATTTCTCATCCTAATTCACTAACTTTTAAACCTCAATTAACTTTAATATCCTCTCAAATTACTAACCATTCACCATTAAATCACTATTTCTCCTTTTCTGAAATTATTTACGAAAATTTTAAATAATTTAAGTTAACTTTAATTGCCTTGAGAACACACTCAAGCACGGCGCAGGTTAAGAGAAAAATCCAATTCAAGCAAACTGAACGGCAAGTTGGGCTTTGCTGGAGAAACACATTTACCTTGCTGGAACTTACCTTGCTGGAGTAACGATTTCACCTTGCTGGGGTAACGCCTGTACATTGCTGAAATTTCACAGCCGGCAAGTTGGAACAAGAAAATGCACGACAGACAAGCCTCTTGCATCATGAAACGGGTTGCAACTTGCAAGCTTCCTTGCAAACTTGCACGTGGGCTTCTAAGCCAACTTCCTGGGACCGTTCACCAAGTTAAAAATTACATGTCATTTAAAAACTGGTTAGTCAGTTAATTGTTTTGGTAAGCTAATTATTATTTTTTACATAACCCTACGACCTATAGAATATTTGTAGCAGTTTATAAAAGTAAGGGGGAAGGTGAGACTCCCGAAGATGAGCTAGCTATTTTGTACGCCTCGTCTGTATGTTTGTATGTATGAAAGCTCCTTTTCAGTGCATTGGCAATGCAAATTTTTTATACAGAATGCATAAATTAATGGCAAGAATGAGATAAGGAAAGGATGTAAACCGTTGTAAAGCTGTAATGAAGGATCGCAGGGTTGTGTTGAAGTGATTTTAAATCTTTAGTGACGGTTTTGGAGTGATTCTGTAATGGCAATTATTTCGTAACGGTGGTTGTTTACGAAAATTAAAAATCGAAATACTCATAAACGGTTTTAAATTTTTCAAAATTGGTCTTCAGAATCTTATTTGTGATCGAAAATGGAGTATAAATCATGTGCTGTGTGCATATGGTGCATTTTGAAATTTTTGAATAGTAACGGTCACTAACGGTTGCCGTTGACCCACGACCTCCATCTTAGAACTTGGCCGAGCTATGGTGATGCGCTATCGATTGGTGAAAACGGCATTTGAAAATTCGAAACCGTTTTTGAGTAATCGTGTTCGCAGCCGGACGGACGGACTGACAGAGTGTTTCCATAAAGTATCTGCTATCCTTAATAAAAGTGCGTTTTGGTTGTTGAGATTAGGAAGCATGCAATTATCTTTATAATTTAGTTGGTGATCATCCTTGTCTTCGTGGGATGGCTGGGGTAGTGCGATACTTGAAACAAGAAATGTTTCATGTTTGCAAGAGGCTTGTATATTATTATGAATTTTAATTTTAATGTTAACTGGCATTTGACATTATAAACTTATCAAGTAATCAAATTCATTTGTGGATTTTATGTTGCATTTTTATCTTCAAACAAATAGGATTTCAAAATGATGATAACAACATACATAGTTTTGTGCAATTGGGTTTTATTTTATGCTATGCAATGTAGGATTTATTTTTTTTTGCTTTTTGACAAACTATACCAAAATTTAGTTTTGGCTTAACTAAATTCGGTTCTGAGAGAGTTCACTTTTGTGAGCAGTTAGGCTTCTTGAGTTACCAGAATTGGTTTTTGGTACTCCCAGACTGGGACCCGACCCCAGTATTGGTGACCCGACTCGGGTCATCCGAGAAGTGATGATGGGTGGATGATGATTTAATACTGTTTTTGGATGAAAAAGTGCGCACTGTATGGGGTAATATGATAATTTCCTTAATAACAAGGTATATAGAATAGTATAATGCTTAATAACTATCAATTGCTACACAAAAAGAAAAGATTCTTTGTGTGGGTACATAATGATGATATTTTTAAATAGCTTTGGTAATAATAACAGTAAAAAGAAGTATTGATAAGTAACTGCAGCAATATATGCAGTAGTGTTTGTAACCTAACCTACGCCAATAATTCTGACTTAACCTACGGCTGGCTGCCGTTGGTTATATTAAAAAATAAATTAAAATCAAAATTGCCGTTAAACTCTAACCTTCGGGGTCAAACTGACGTCTGATCTATACATAAGCGAGTTGATTGATGTCACTTGCCATATTATATGGTGTCGCTGAAGAACTTAAAAATCTTAACGCTCATTAACGGTAAAAGTTAACCGTTATAGCTGAAAATCAATATAGGCTTCCTCCCCTTGACCCCAATAAACGTTCTGCTTAATTTGAATTAACTCGGTCCATGCGTTTATTGAATTGTAAACTTGAATATTCCAATGTTTATGAATGGTTTGTGCTGAATTCCAAATGCACTACTTATACATATAGGTACATATAACTTAACAATTAAAAAATCTTATTTAAAACACGATATTTTCCAAAAGTAGTAACGTATCAATTGTGTACTTTAACATGATGGCATATAAACTAGCCCTAGTAGGACGATCGAGAGTGGCCACACTTCCCGAATGAAATACAATTGGTTGCAAAGCTCTTATCTGCCTTCGAAACACCTTAGTTTGCGTCTTAACATTTCCATTAAGCGCAATTTCAATTTGCCAGTGATGTCGAATCAAGTATGTGCTGTTATCGAAACATCGTGAAAAAGGCAAAAGCATGCTGTTAATTGCCAACATATTTCCTGGAGCAAGTAAAAGAGTAGCCAAGTAGAATTCCACAGGAAATATTTTCCATCCCAAGAGAAAGTTGCAGTTGCAAAGAACAGAAGTAACAAATACGTGTGCTATTCCAAGAGCCATGATATACCTTAAAACACTGTCTCCGCTCTGATGTAAAATCTGTAATGCGCGGTAGTCTCGTACCAAGTTGTAGGATAGTGACTGTGATTTAAAGATTTGAAGAATATTTAGGAATATTGACACGTAAACTGGAATTAACATGAGTACCCACGTTAATGTTCGACAGCATTCCAAAGTCAACCAAACCACATAAAAAATCCTAGAAAATCCTACAATACACTGTGTAAAATCCATATATGTGAAATTTTTAAAATTTGGAAATAGTTCTAAAATAATGTAGTACACATAATCCATTCTAAACCAAATAGTAACAAGGGGTAAAAGGATACTATTATTTAGCATGACTTGGATCGTCAGATGCAAAAATACAGCTATGGAATTAAATTTTTGTCCTTTTAGCATTTTAAATATTTCAATCTGCATTAAAGTAGAATATTCTTTAAAGCTCATTGTCGTAGCCAATAGAATTCGGTGAATGGAGCTCCTTTGATATTTTTCTCGAATATCTTCCTCAAAGTCCAGCAGTTGGTTAACGTGATGAACAACGTGACATGAGTATCTAATGAAAAATGTTCCAATTGTTGAAGCAGCAATTGCATACATTATTATAACGATAAATATGGCTATGTGGATGCCACTTAGGTAGTTGGGCTCAAATATGAATTTTATAATTAAATAAAGACACTGAGGAATTCCAATTAAAGCCATTGATCCCATTGAAGCTGCCAGAGGTATCGTACTCATGGCTTTCAGTTTTGCTTGAAATCGGTTTTCATTTGGGTCAAAGGAGATAACAAAAGGGTAGAGATAGATGTGCGTTATTTTATCAAGCAAATGAAATGCTTTGAACGTTAGAGTTGTCGTCATTTTTAATATAAATAAGAACTAGAAATCCAACTGTTAACAGTAATTTTTTCAACAAACGTCTGACAATAGAATGGAAAACTTTGTGATTTTTATCAGTAAAATTATAAGCTTGTAAGACTGTGATTTTTAAATGAAGGTAAAATCTAAATGGAAAATAGTGAAGCAATGCTATACCGATACCTAGTAAGACAATCAACTTTATAATGGTATAATAACCATTCCATTTAATTCAAGGGAAATACTAAATTGTACAAAAATAAAAGTGGTCATAAAAAGATAATCATTTACTTGCTCGTTCATGGCCAAATTCGAGTGGTCATCAGAGACTGTAAGGTAATGCAGGTAAATATTTGCTTGAACAATTCAAATTAGTTTAATGCTTCTTTACATTTTCTAATTATTGTAGTGTAAGCATATTGCTATTAGATATTAAACATTTACTATCCGGTTATTGGTATACTGGTTAAAAAAGAATACAATATAAAATGTAATAAAACTAACTTTGACAATTAACAATTAAAATAAGATATTTCTGAGTTAAAATACAATATCTTTCAGAAGTAGCAACGTATCAATTGTGTACTTTAGCATGATCTCATATAAACTAGCTCTAGTAGGACGGTCCAAGGTGGCCACATTTCCCGAATGATATACAAGTGGTCTTAAAGCTCGTATCTGTCTTCGGACTATATTCAATTGCGTCTTAATGTTAGCACTTGTCACCATTCCAAATTGCCAATGACGTCTAATCAAGTCTGTGCTATTATGGAAACAATCTGAGAAAGGCACAAGCATACTGTTAATTGCCAAAATACTTCCGGGAGTAAATACAACAGTGGCTAAATAGAACGCCAAAGGAAAAATTCTCCATCCCAGGAGAAAGTTGCAATTGCAAAGAACAGAAGTAACAAATACGTGTGCTATTCCAAGAGCCATAATATACCTTAAAGCGCTGTCTCCGTTCTGATGTAAAATCTGTAAGGCCCTGTAATACCGAACCAATTTCTCGGATAATGGCTGTAAGCGAATTATTTGAAGCGTATTTCGAAATATTGACACGTAAACTGGAATTAACATGAGTACCCACGTTGATGTTCGGCAGCATTCCCAGGTTAACCAAACGTTATAAAAAATTCTTAAAACCTCAAGACTGTATTGTATAAAATCTACCTTTACAGGATTTTGAAAATTTGGAAACATTTCTAAAATAATGTAATATACATAATCCATTCTAAACCACATAGTCGCGATGGGTAAAACAATAGTGTTACTTAACATGACTTGGATCATTAGATGAAGATAAACAGCTAGAGAGTTAAAATTTTGCCCTTTCAGCATTTTAAATATTTCAATCTGCATTAAAGTAGAATATTCTTTAAAGTTTATTGATGTAGCCAAGAGAATCCGATGAATGGATCTCCGTTGGTAGTTTTCAAGAATGTCTTCCTCAAAGTCCAGCAGTTGGTTAATATGATCAACAACTTGACATGAATATTTTATGAAAATAGTTCCCACTGTTGAAGAAGCAATTGTATACATCATTATTACAATAAATACTGCGACTTTGATGCCGCTTAAGTAGTTGGGTTGAAATATGAATTTTAGTATTAAGTAAAGACACATTGGAATTCCAATTAAAAAACCTGATGCAATTGCAGCAGTGTAAGGTATTATATTGATAGCTTTTAGGCTTGCTTTAAATCGGTTTTCATTTGGGTCAAAGGAGATAGTAAAAGGGTAAATGTAGATTCGCGTTATTTTGTCAAGCAAATGAAATGCTTTAAAAGCTAGCGTTGTCGTCATGTTTTATGAGAAGTAAGAAGATTTGAAAAACTCTTAAGCACTAATTTTTGTTGTTAAACTGCTGACATGAGAATGATAAATCTCTCTGTAATGCTTATCCTGAAAACTTTAAGTCAAAGAGCATTTGCCATTATTTTAATGTTTCGGATTATTTCTGAAACCTTGAAATCTTTTAACTTAATGAGCTGACATTGAAAAAGTAATTTACCGATATTTTACAAGGTAATGCACTGTAAAATGTAATATAATCGCTGGTTTAGTATCATTGTCGTATTTTTACAATATTATGTAGCAACTAGGTAAGTATTTACTTTCAGTGCCAAATTCCCCAAAACGAGGTAATTAGATTAAGAATATTTATACCGTCCTTGACAATTTCATAAGTTGTGTAAATGTGTTTGTAATTTTTATACACTAGTTTTGAAGGGCGAATGCATGACGATGCTGAAGAAGTAAACAGGTGAAGTAGGTTGGGGTTTATTGCCTAAGAGAATTTTTAAATAACTGAAAACGTCGCTACAACTGTAGATTAGAAATTTCGCTGGGAAAGTAATTTCAAGTGTATTTCATAAATGCACAAAGAGTATTTTGCAGATTACTAAACTAAATTTTATTACAGTTTACATAAATTGGACAAGGCAGGTATGAAGAAAGTAGCAATTATACAAACTTAATAATACATATTTATATTATATATCATTTATTGCATCGTAATAAATTTTGTTACAAAACTAAAAATATTAGCTCAGACCTTTGTACTAAAAATCTTGTATGGTTTGACAAGGTAAACTATTTTTTCTTCGCTTTAGAAAGATTAGACAGCTTTAATGCTGAAGAGATTAGAATTTGTTCATAAAATCAATGGTCTGTCTGTTGATCAATTCGAGATTATCCTTAGCCCACAAGAAATCAAAGTGGTTGAAGCGGTCGTGGTTAACACGATAGATACGTTGAAGGTTAGGAATCCGTTCCGCCAAGTGATACACATCCTACAAAAATGAAAACATAATATAAATAAAATGACAACACATTCTATAAAACCAAATTGTATTTTACAAAATGATAGTACTTAACACTTACCGATCTAACACCAAGCCAATCATTCTGTCCCCAGTAGAAAGCTATAGGAGCAGTGATTTTTTCAACATCATATTCTGGTGGTTGAGGAGTGCCGTATACTTCCAGATTTCCACGACGACCATGGTCGTATTTCCGGAATTTGCCAGACTTAACACCCTGCGAATAGTGTACTAGAGAACGAACACTGGCACCGGAAGGAGTATGGCCAATAATAGTTGGCACAAGTTCCTAAATATAAAATATTTAAGGAAAGAAATAATGTTTCTTCATTAACTGAATCCCACATTTTTCAGTAACAACAACATGCAATGATAAGTGTTTGTGATTGATATCACTTACAGGATCTAATTGGTCAACGTCATAACCCCCAATAAGAAAAAGGACGTTACTACAAACGGATTGAATTGGACTGGTTTGATGACAAATAGTTTCTCCGAGGAATTCACCAAGTTTGGATGAAGGCATAAATTCATATTCACCCAACATACTATGGATCCACTGTGGAGTACATAAGATTAGCAAAATATAGATATTCTTATACAATGGAAATATAGAGTCATCAATTATGTGCTATTTTTGATAACACACCTCAATTTGTCCATCAAATGGAGCGATAAGCGCAATTGGGCTTATCATGTGCTCAGTGTATGACACTGGCGCAAATGCACTCATCAATTTTATCTTTGAGTTGTACTCTGGTCTTTCAGACATGCAAACAAAGAAGCCTGTGGTGCCCATAGAATGACCAATGTAATAAACACCATCTACTCCGGTGACATTTATAGCGTAATCAATGAAGGCCGGAACATCTGTATTTAAAGATATTAATGAAGTATTAGAAAACGAGGAAGATATATTATCGTCAAGTTTGTAACAACGATGAACTTTAATATATTAATTTTACCGTAGTAGCCAATTTCATTCCAGCTATATGTCCAAAACTCTTTTTTGTCAACGGCAGGATCTAACGTGACGTGTTTCTTGGAATATGTATTTCCACGAAAATTGCCCATCCATACATCATAGCATTGATCCGCCAAATTATATGCTAATTAAAATACAAATGGTCATAATTTGTTTTTTTAGTTTATTAAAATAATACAATATCTCTAAACACTAGACTTACCTAAGCCGTTTTCCGGTCCAGCAACAACCCAATTTGAAGAGTCACAAAGCAGGCCGTGCTGAAGCCAAACAACACGTTTGCCAGGAGCTGGACCACATTTCTTCCCATAAGGAATCCGATGCACTGTGAGGATATAACCGTCTTCAGTAGTGACCTCATGCACTTCCACCGGGTAATCATACTTTTCAATAAGCTCCGGCTACAACGGAAAATTACGATAGTATGAATTCATTTAGAAAATTATATGTCGGTACGTGGGTAGAAAATTAGAACATTATTTTTCACTTACGACTGTTAGTTTGGCATCCTCGTTATCAGCGAGTAATGAGTTGTCGTATGATCTTTCAGATTTGGAAAGGTTTTCCTTCTGTTCAGGTATTGTTTTTGCGGTTACTACTGCCACAAGGGCTAACACTCTCAAAAGTAATTTCATTTTGAAAATGGTTGGTTTTATTTTCGGTTTGACTGCACTGGTTTGAATGATTTATGATCATGAGCTTTTCATCCTTTTTATTTATACTATTTTGTTCCCATACACCTGAATTGTCAGGTTTTATGGCATCATCCTGTGTTATCATTTAACCAATGGCACATTAAACTTCCTTGTTTTGGGAATAGTACGGCGATCTATGTACCTGGAATGGTGCAATCACCATTACAAACTGTTATTGAAACTCAACATAGAAGCTACAAAGTTCACATTGAAACTGACCTATAGACTACTATCTCATCAAATATAGACCTGTAACTCTGAGTATGGAAATCAATCATTTTTATTGGGTGGCTCGACATGAGTCAGATAAAAACTTGACAAATATATGTTAATGGCATTGTTATGGGCGCTAAACACAATAGTAACAAGGTTCAAGTTATAATGATTGCTGTTATTCATAATCGTGATTCATTTTAACCAGATAAGTTTTTGTGTGCTATCACTCTTTCTGCATGTGATCCCAAAGTTCATGCAACTTCTGCGAAGAACAAATAAGATGACTTATAATGATGTTACCGGTTTGAAAATAGGGATTTGTTTGACTTTGATCGGAATACGCGATGGTAATAAACGTATCTTCCAGATACACCAATAAACGAAAGTGTCTTGTTATCCTGGTAGTATAAATTGTATGGCCTATAAAACTATTTATTATGCACATATGTGTGAATGAGTTGGTGAAGTTATAATGTAACAATAATATAATCTAAGTAATCGTAATATTTTTTATTAGAAGCCTGTATGCCTCACACCTAAGACCCAAATTTATGAAATAATATTTTTATTAGTATCGAAAAATTCAAAGTTACTGTATAGTCAATTATCTGATTTATTTCGTCTGCGAAACTATATTAATAACAATGCATTGACAGTGTGTACTACCACACTTGAATAGAAATTCAACTCTGTATCTTTTTCAAATTTTGTCAGTCCATAATAAATAGACAATGCGCGTTGCGCTTTTACAACCTTTCGCCAGTAAATATTCATTTGCCTTGTTTGGCTGATCTTAAAATTCCATACCAAACCATTTCCACGCTATTTTCATTACAACTAGACAAAAGTGGAGCACTTTGTGAAACAACTAAATATGTACATACCACAAGATCACAGATCATTGCATAAATTTCATTGGAATACAAGGACCACCCTGTGAGAATTATCCAGTTTCCCAAAACCAGTATCAAACAGCCAAACCCCATTATAGCGTTCCAGCTAGGCGACCAATTATTGGCAGTGCAATTTGATTTGTGCAATGAAATTGATTATAACAATGAAGTGTGAAATTGTTCAAAGGCAAGGCTTTTAAAATTGTCAGGCATCTCACGTAAATAAAAAACATGATCATTGTAGGGAGGGCAACGGTGTGACCTACACGGGAGGTTTCTAGTGTGCCCTAGGTAGTGTTTGCTTACTGAGGCTTCAATCAGTGTTTCATGAGCAAGAGCATTTTGAGAAATTATTGAAACAATCTCATGAGGTTTCAT
>JAHZMV010004705.1:0-14692 GCA_027743765.1 Coecobrya sp. COE2 | reverse complement strand
TTCGATTTCATCGTTGGATACTGACTCACTTATTCATTTTGGGTAAACAAGGAAATTTATAGTACTGAAATTGAATCATTTACTTTACTTGGAACCATTACACACAATTATGCTTTTCGGTTGAAAATAATATTACTATTAAAATAATTTGCAAATAAGAGCACTTATGTTTCATTCGTGTCGTTTCGCTTCACATAATCTCATTTCAGCCGTTATATGGATAATAGTGTAAACATCTTCAAGCTGACCTCAAAATATCATTCTTCGTATACCATGCATTTATTGGCTAAAATACAGTAAATCCTAATGTATATTCACCATTAGTTCATATATTTGCTAATATAGAAATTATGTTAGAATTATATAAAAATGTATACAGTATGTCGTTTCATTTGCTTTTCTCTGTGAAAGTACTTATTTTCCACACCCCCACAAAACACCGGAAATGGCCGAAAGAATATAATATAACCCGCTGTTTCGCGGTTATGCCGTCGTTTCTGTTAACACAGATAACACATTTTAGTGTTCTTTAAGAAAATAGCAGATGATGAAACGGACATGGTCACTCAAACGACAAGAAAATGGTATCAGGATTTCATGTCATTTCAATGTTTTATTTTGACGTGGTCATCTAGAAGACCATTCAGTTTTGTTTTCCCACTGCCATCAACTGTTTCTTCCCATGTACCATCATGCATTCATTTTCCTGTTTACTTCAGTCGGCAAAATACGCTATACACAAAGCTTTTCTTGTTACATGTGTCAGTAGTCGTAAACCACGTGGAATCGACAATCCACATGTTAGAAAATGAAGCAATCATTTTATTATTATTTTTTATATAAACGTGAAACGAAATTTCTCTACTCGTCATGTTTCAATGTACATAGGGCTCATAATATTTGACTTGGCAGAAGTGGCCCTAAAATTTTCTCCGTTTTACTACCACCCTACTATATACATACATTACGTACCTACATATACTATCAAGTCATGATTCGTGTAAATAATAATATAATTTCAGGTTAGTAGTCGTATAAAGCCTCTTCGGACTGACGATAACAATAGAATGGACGCCGATTTTTCTATCAGTAAAAAAACCAGGGTTTATGTTTTATCCAAAAGATGAGGAACGCCACCACCAGGGCCACAGTCTACTTTGGTTATTATTATGAGCCATTTCTACTCATCCCATAGTTGTCAGTAGTCGCACAAAAGAGTACCCAGTACAAACACACACACTCTCATTTTGTCGGTGTAAGGTAGATTTTTTTATGTCTTTTTCACATTTGGTTGCTGCCGCAGTCAGAAAACTGTATTTTAGTTATAGTATCATCATAGAATAAAACTACATACTTGGATTGGAGTAGCCTCATAGCCCCAACATCCGTTTTATACTTACCATCCACCTAGATTCGATCCGGCTTAGTTTTAGTTCCGTTTTATATGTCAACTGAAATGTGTCCATATAGATAGCTTAAACGATTTTTTACCACGATAATAGCTTAATGTTTTAGTGGCTCAGAATTTCAGAGTTTAAGCATCCTTTTCTATAAATATGTCCCCACATCCCCCAGAGAAACTATGTTCCTGCATGGTATTTCAATCTACTATCTACTTACATACTCATTGGGACTGAAAGAATATTTATACCGAAAAAAGTTTTGGGTTTAGCTTAGTTTCGAAAGCCATGCTAAGGAAAGGTAGAGGTCATCTTGAAATCAGCAAACATATGCTCAAGCTATAATATTTATTATGCTACATCTTTTATATTTCTCGTAAATACTTAGTGATTTGGTTGGTTGACCGGCGTGGATTTGAAGTGGAAAGGATATTACAGGTACTTGTAATGTGCACAATCAATTTTTTGTACAAATGCTACTGGTTATAATGTACACATTTTATCGCCGTTCCTCTTGATGGCATTTCAACCACTTTTGCTCGTTCTGACTTCCAAAAACCATTCAACCTTGTTACGACTTCATACAGTTCCACTCCTTATTCCGCAAAACCTTTTTTTTTTGTTTTCTGTGTTTCCCTTCAATAGTTCCGGTTTTCCTGCTATATCTACAAATGCAAAAGATGCTCCTTCTTTGTCTATCCTGTATAGATATGTAGATACGTGGGGCGTAATGATACTAAAGTAATGGTCAATGGATTCATTACTTTTGTAGAAATAAAGTGAAGAATTGAGCTTTCTTTGGATGGTCGAAGATAAAAATTAATTGCTCTTGTGCTAAAATAAACCAGAAGATAAAATGGAAGTTGCATTGTTGGTTACACAGTGGTTGCTGCTGTTGCCGTTAGGGAAAATGCATTATCGCTCAACCGAATCTGCTTTCTCATCCTGCGAACATAAAACAAAGAGTGGGGTAGTGACGCTGAGGAAGTGATATGTCTGTTTTAGATGGCCTATAATGTTCCAATCGGGATCAATTCATATTTTCCTGTGGTATTTGCCATTTAAGTCAACTCATAGAACATGAGCTATTATTCCATACAGACTATATTTCTGTAACCTTATTCAATTTTCGAGAACTTCATAAAATTGAACTACGAAATTCGACTTTACTATTGTCAATAATGTAACATTTGGACATTTGTGACAACAAATTATTGAATACTATTTCAATTTTTATTTTTTAGAATTGCCATCACGCATACATTTATACTATACTGTTACATTTGAGTATAAAAAGAAGCTCCAACGTATATTATGTAGGTACACTGATTTATTTTCCACTGAAATACACATGAATATTGCATACACGGCTACATAAAATTATTAAAATATATACTAGTTGTAAAGCGGTTATGGATAAGTAGATCTAATTCCTTTGTTTTAATAAAGTACATTGCGATATAGCCCTATTTTCTATACTTTTGGCTACACCTGAAATTAAAATAGTACAATGTTTTTCTATAAAGTTACGTTATTTTTTGCTCTATTATGGATCTACATGATTTTAGATCCCTGTTATCATTCACAAGTATATTTATAATATGTACATGTATAGGTGGTAAATGATAAACCTTCCGAAATGTGAGGGAAAGTGTCAAAATATTGAAAAGAAAAAAGAAAACACTGCTATAAAATACATACATATTATAAGATGTACAATAATTGTTTTCATAATCATTTTGCAGGACTACTCAACTAGGATTGTTGGGACTTATGTTCTAACCTGTTGACGTTCATTTTCATCATTCTTACAGCTTAATTGTGAGAAATAAGTTGTGTAGACAGGATATTCCAGAGTTATGTAAACATTTTGAATATAAATGGAAAGTGGGAGTTTACTATACACCAAATAGTAACAGTTACACTACTGTCACAACTTTATATTGCTTATTGTTTGTAAAATACCCGGTATCTTATATAAGCATTGGAGAGCGGTGAAAGTAAAACAGGACGTTCCTTTGTATAATTTACCTTACATGCCTTTTAGTGAGAAAGTACAATTGTACCACAAAAAGAAATAAATCCACATCGTAACGTGTTTTTATGAAACTCTAAGATAGAGTCATGCATATGCATTGTTTACTTAAACCTATATGATTTTCATTGTGTAGTGTATTTTCATGTACTACATTGGTGAAGTTTGCTAAAACACTCATTTTATTCTCGGAGCGGAATTAATATTTTTTCTTTGTCTACATCAGTATAAAAATAATAATTATAGATCTGAAAAATGTATTCAAATGTTTATAATTCTGAATACGTACACATATAATAATCCCGCGTCTTGACACTAAAAATGAATATTTGTTTTTAGTTTGCTTTACTTTGTATATATTATCGTCATTGTTGTTAATATCATCATGTGCAAGAAGTTGGGTTTATATTAGGGAAGCCCCAGCGGGCCATTCACATATCTAAATCAACGGTGTAGAAAAATGAGAGACAGTCCAACAAACACGCATTATTTGCTTATGGTTTTATATCAAGACATTTTTGTAGACATAGACTTGAAATATATATTATACCTTCTCTGATGTATATTAATATATTTCAAACTCACTATACGCATCTGGGTATAATAATATGCATAACATCGGCATCATCCATATTAGTAGAAACCTAATGAAACAGCTTTTACATTAATATAACCGCATAATATTGTATTGAGATATTATGTGTCTATGTATGTATATGAGGCAAACTGAAGACAGAGCAAGGGTAAAATTATGCTTTTAAGTCAAAGTGAAGGGAAAGTCTCGTTTCATGCTTAAGAAAGTGAAGAAAGCCATGGACTATAGGAATAAGAGTAATGAGAATGGAACATGTATATTTAAGGAGTCGTCAGTGGGTATCGGAATGATTGCATTCCATTCTTTACTTAATACTGTACTGTGAATCCAAGACTCGAATATATGTGCTATAACGAGTTCTTCCACGGTCGCTAGAGAAAGTCATAAGAGTGGTATATTTTATGCAATGTTGGTTTTAGTCACAAATGGTCTGTCTGAAAGGAAGAAGGAAGAGTAAATGAGCCTGCTATTACATCGCCTGCCTTGCTATTTACTCAAGGATATGATGACAAAAGGGGTTATTGCATGCATTTGACAGATTTTTATGATGAGAAGAATAAGACGACGAGGAGAAACGAGAGGGTACACATACTCTATACATATATATTATTGCAAATAAAGTGCTGAATATACCTATGTTACATGATGGAGCCCGGATATATAGCGTGTAAAAGTGTAATATATCTCTGTAATATTGCATGATATAATCCAACCAGACAAAAAAATTATGGAAAGGAAGATCTCAATATCATGTCATACAGTATGCCAAGGTTGTAAAAGGAACACATTTATATCCTCAAATGGCCATTATTTCTTAAAAGAGACTTCCCTTTTAGCGAAATTGTACAAACTAAAAATATATGAACTAAGTGAAAAGAAGCAGACAACTGTCATCATCATAATGTTGCAATTTTAACTATTTTTTGTGCATTACATTAATTTTGTGCCTACACACACTATGTTTCCTAATTTACATACTGAAATGAAATATGTAATGTTTACAAAGTATGTACCATGATAATCATACGCCTATCATGTGGTTAAACATCTTAACAATTGTAATTCACTCCAACGATACTCCAATTGTTGACATTTAATAAATTAGATATTTAGATAGTGCTTTGTTAAATACATATTCAAAACATCACTTCGTAAAAATGCTCTGTGAAAAAAATTTTTTTTGCTTCCTAGTTTTCATAGTACTCACACTTTCACTTTCTCATCTCCGTATCAGTGAAACAAAAGTTGTAGTCCCAAGTAAAGTATTCTCGTCAATCGAAAAGGCTTTCTACAGATCGTAGATAACATATTTCAAGAGTCCTGCAGGATTGAGACCGTCTAAATCACTACCTTGGTACTTTTTAGCGAGAAATTGAGGTTCACTGGCAGACACTGTCAATGGATTAATTACTATCGCGGGGTAAGACATACGACATCGTTATCAATCCCTTATGATACAAGTAAAAGTCAGATAAGCACGCGAAATTACATGAGCTACTGTAAGTTATCTAGAACTATACAACGTGTAGTGTTTGATTTATAAATTATCAGTTTGGTAAAAGTTGGGAAACAAAATTCAAGTGGGATTAGGCAATCGTCACCGTCAACCAACCATGGGATTATAAGGACCTGAAGCATACTAAAGCACACTTTCAGATCAGTTTTCTCCGACTTTTGAAAGTGGTTAGGGTCAGATGCAGAAAGAATTTGTAAAACAATCTTGATTGAACAATCTTGATTTTGTATTGAAGATCATGCCCCATGGTCATATAGAGAATTAATGTACACGCGCATAGAACACACTCGCACCATTTATGCATTATGTATACTATTTTGCATGCACCAAACTAAACAACGGTCAAGTATGATCGTATTAGTCTTGTAAATTCCTTATTGTAGAATAATGACATAATATATTGTGCCAGAGTTTCAAAGATGAATGATAGAAACAGGGAAATATTTTAGTAGCACGATTCAGGTCTGCTTGGCTTTGCAATACATGAATAAACCATTGCATGAAAAACGAGAAACAAAAAGTTAGGCCACTTGATAAGGTATAACTTATAACAACTTTCTTTTCTTGAAAGTATCCAATTCTCCAGTAGTAAGCCAATTCTCTTCTTTAAAGTACACATTCTGGAGTATTTAATATGGGTAGCTTTTAAAAATATGCCTAAAATCTAGATGATCGTTATGTTGCAACTTGCAAGTTTCATTTATGACTACTTGTTATGTCAGGTTTATTTCCTGCGTTTGCATAATAACGAAGTTACGAGTAAAGTACAGTTCAATGTGCACTTAAGATTAATTTTTAATGGCAATCTTCAAACATTGAGAATATTTCATTTTTTGTAAACTTTAGACACTTCAAAACTATACCTTTTACTACCTTACTAACAATAATATTGAGTGTAGTGTGCAATGCATACTGTGCATGTACAATAGAGAACAATAATGACAATTTTTTGTATTTAGACTTTTTAGAATGTTTAATAGCACATAGAAAAGTTCGTTTTAAGATAAACACTGATTAGATGAATGAATAAATATTGCACCGATATAAATACGAACCGAAATTAGAATTAACTTTTAACAAGGTTGATATAATATTGACTCGTTCCGATTTGGTGTTACTAGAAACTGCTTGCATTCGGAAGAATGTAATTTGAATTGCTAATGTGGTAAATCGCATCCACGTACTCGTTTCAATGCACAATAAATTCTATTGCTAATTTCCCAACAAAATAAAATAGTTTTCTCCACTTTCCGGCTTGGTAAACCTTGCACTATTTCATATTGCATACATACTATTGTTCTAAATGTTTGACTCTACAATTTTGCGCCTCATTAAAACTGTCAGCGGTAATGTGCAGTAAATATCAATGTACAATGAAATATACTTCTACATTATAGTAAGATTTCCATAATTTGTATTGACCACTGGAGAATAACCTGTAAAAGCAATTTAATATTGTTTCGCACTTTCTGTGTGAAAATGCGAACGGAAACAGGAACTACTTGCTGCAGAAAATTAGCTTTAGACATGACATTTTCCATTTAACTTTTCCGTCTTTTCCAATAGTTCATTCAGTGCAATATAATATGACTTGTAAATACGTACAAAACGCAATAGAATGTAAATGTAAACATTAGCCTGCTTAGAATTTCAAACAGTATACTTTCCTTTACTTTTCACATTCTAGGAGTATATTGCAATAGCTTGTTTCAAGAACTGCAACTCGGGTAATTAAAATCCAATCTTTGATGCAGCCATTAGCACATTAACAGAATGATATTGAAATGATTGAAATAATTGCTGTTACGTGTTCGCAATTGCAGGTACAAAAATGCAATACTTGCATAAAACATATATTCGAAATTACACATGAGCTTCTCTGCCTGGCCCCAGGGATTCCAGTGGAGCTACATTTTAAATTGATGTATGTAACTCGATGCGAATCGAAACTGAATGTTGACAATTTAACCAACAGCGGAAATTGTTGCATACGAAAAATTACAGACGTACAATTAACATATGGATGCATAAATACAGTGCAAGGTAGAAACAGGCCACTGTCTAGTAATTCTTTTTGATGAGGGAAGGAATTAGGATTCTGTAGAAGTTCTGTTAATAAGACAAGCCAATGGTCAAAAATAATTTAAATTAATTTAACAATGAATGGACTTCTTAATTAGGCTCCGACAATTTAGTTTGTGAAAATACAAATTTTACTGCAATAATCACACCACTGAGATTGGCTTCATTACTACATTTCATTAGTAGTCCAACTTTCCAAGTTCCCAATATACATAGTATTCAGACCTAAGTAAATTCCTCCTGAAAACCAAATTCAAAATATACCCTGAAACTACTTTAATGTTAAACATCTTTAAATAAAAATCTCAAGTTATTTTTCTTCTGGGAAGCATGCAGCTATGTGACTACCTATACAGAATTTCAATTACAAGATAAACACCGATTTTCATTAGCATCAACGGTATATCCCAACCCCAACTGCATCGACACATCATCTATATATCGTCTAACTAATAGTTGGAAATCAGCATTATGTTGACACAAAATGGATGTAAATAAACTCAATTTCAATAGCATATGCATCCCAAAAATGCATACCTATTATGTACGTATTAAGATACATGCAACATAAAGCTAATTTACTTCTCATTTTATATTATGTGAATTTAATTTATCATTTACTCGCTTATTTAAAAATTGTTAGCTTTTCATATCTGAAAATGGCCGAATATTTTAAGTAATTCCAACACGGCAAATTACAATAAATAGTCAAATGTCTCAAATTTATTCGATAACCACATGTAATTCGCCTGTATGTTTGATTTTGCTTTTACGTATCTGTATGTAGTATACTCTATATCTACATTTTCATGTTATAAAATTATCGAATTGAAAAGATAGCTAGATTTGAAAGCGTATTGAAATATTTTTAGATGATAGATGAAATTGCCAATCTACCTACCTAAGAAGGATATATAAAAAGTATAGATGATAATGGTACATCAACTCACAGTTGCTGGAGGTGAGTTGATGGAATTTTCTCCAGTTTATTTGGATAAAGCAACTTTCAGATGGAAAACTTCCTCCATATTATGATAATATACATGTACATATTTTATACCTATACATGGGATGTATGTATGAAGACCGACTTTGAGATAGTGAATTCAATTTCGCTCAATTTGAAAACCCCATCAAAACCATGTCATGCGAGTTAATATGAAGTGGAATTCGTCTTTTTCTTCAGTATATGGAATGAAACGGAAACCAGTAGGAGAACCGACGAAATTCTTATTTTTTACAACAAATATATTCGAGAAGGAAACATTGCATTACGTGGAGGGAAACATTCGAGGTAACATTACATGGACGAATAGAAAATAAGTTTTGTGCTAATAAGATAGAATAAAAGGGGAAAACAGAATTATGTTCACGAGATTTTGTGAAATTTCGGGGAAAGATGTTTCACTCGTTTTTTGTTGACAAAAGGCCAGTTTTGATTCGTAACTCATACACCGACAATGTTCAGAAATTATATACACATTTAATATTAGCAGATACGATAAAAAGTAAACAAAAATTCCTGAGGTATGAACTACACGATGCATTATTGATAATTTAGTGCAACTATGTATTGGGATTTGAACAATTTTAAAAATTTGAATGCAGATTTTCATAATGCAGAAATTGACAAGGAGCCGTTTGTCAAAGTGTATCTAATCGTGTGGTTATAAGTATTTAATGTATGTAATTCACTTACTGTCCATATATTTGTTGTCGGTTTGCAAGACTGCTTTCACTAATTTTTGGACCTGCCTAAAGTGAATAGTCCCTTGGGATCATATAGGTATACCCCTGGTACTAATAAGATATCTATAGTGGGTCCAATAGCTACATGTAGTATAAGTTTCCTGATTTTTCATCACGGGTGACTATACTATACTACTAGTAATATATATACTGTATTTGTATAATTATAGTACGATTTATCGCACTATTTCTGAGCTGGTCTTAATGTGTACTATAATTACATGCATGCTTAGGTATGTATACATTTTCAATTTTAGAGCGTTTGACACGCACTTGCTGCAGAATGCCTGAAATTTATGCATAGATAGATTACAAAGTATTATTTGTATGTTACATACAGAGAAGAGATGTTGCCTTATACAAAATGCCACATATGTGTCTATATGGCATTTTGTATAAGGCAACATCTCTGTGTTACATATATGGGACGAGAAAGTAGCGAAAAATTATTGTTGCAGAAGACGATGTGAGCTGTTTCGTTCCTACCCAAGTCAGTGTCAAATGATTTAAACAAGGACAGAGGTTCACGGATGGCGAATGTATCGTTGGTGTCGACTGGCACAAAGTTCAAATGCAAAGACATCCTTTTTCGTCGTGGCCTCAGAGAGATGAGAGCCCTTGGAAAATGACAGCTAACTTTCTTCCTTGCCATTTTGACTGACATTTCAATCTATTATAGCAGAAAGTGCAGTACAACAGCGACTGGCTACATACTCCCTTCTTAATCATGGGGTTTATTCCACAAGAATATGAATTTAACTTCGTCACCACAATTGTCCAGCTCATATCATGGTGAAGTGATATTGTACATTCATTCGGGTGACTTCAATCTTGAGTCCTGTATTATTTTCTAAAGCCAGCCAAAGCCAGTTACCAGGAAAAAATCTCATTCAATGTAGTGATAAAGTAGGTAGTCATCCATACCAATAATGCCTTTATGTAAAACATTAAGCATATACTTTGATCCAAAGTCGGAGTGATAGTTTGACCGTTAAGGTTGTAAGATGTTAAATTAAGAGAATAGACTCATGAACATCCTCCATTTCTGACGTTTCATCGTCATAATCCAATACAAATAAAATGTTATCCGAATTCCGAAATCATTGTGTGTACCTATATTCGTTTTATGCTTAACGATGCAAAGCCCCATCAAATCAAGTCAATGTCACCTATCACTGATACCGCTATCAATATTATGATTCGTGTGACTGGTCACATTGCAGACAAGACGAGTGTTTCTTATTCTGCAGATGATGCAGTGTAGGATTACTATTCTGTTTACTATTCTATTGCAGTGTATTAATTCTGGTTGTCATTTACCATTATATAGCTTTCATGTAAATAATGTGTAAAAAAGCTAATGTGTAATGTGGTATAATAATATTGCATTCTGACTGCTTGTCCAAATAAGTGAAATGTGGAAGTGAAAGAGAATGCGAATGTTCGGTCATATAATTGTATGAACCTGCTTTCTTCGTTCTTCGTCGGACTGACTCACGGCACCCCAGTAGAAAAGATTGGGCGATTGAAAGTATAATAAGGCGAATTGCGAATCTAGCATGTAAACAAAGCTTTATCACTTGCCTACTTATAGTATCTGTTGGACTGCAGAAGTGCAGAGTGGGATTTAGTTCATGGAAAATTGAAAATGATTTCCAACTCTCAACTTACGTTTATGTTAAGGTTTAATTAACGCGAAGAGCATGAATAGTTAAGGTTAGATAATATACAGGAAGCTATGTAGTATGTATGTATATACATACACACGTATCACATAACATATTTACATATCACATCTGCAGCCTTGGAGATGAATGTTTAACTCAACACATATTATGCAGCGTAGACAGACATATAATGTAGCCGAACAATCACTATCTACTTTATACATTTTTGTATTAAACGCTGATGCAATTATTATTTGACTTTTTGAATAGAATATGTTTCCCGAACAAAGTTTTAACATTAGTTTCGCATGATTTCTTTAGAAATGTTATTTAGAAACTTTTATCCTTTCCACTTGATTATACATTGTACTTTTTACTGTTTTATTCTATAACCAAAGTATTTTACAGAGAAAAAATCAGTTTTCACTATACAGCGGATAAATGAAAAACAACAATACCTACATTTATAAATCTAAATATATCGTTTCGAAATAATTTGGAGCAGTACCTTTCCTCTTACCAAACAAATGCATTAGTTTAATGGTTTTGCCAGTGAAAAAGAAAAGAAAAAGAGCAAAATAATTTATTTATTTCCTTTCCAACCAAATTTGATCCGAAGAATGGAACTTGGAACATGACTTTATTTATGGATTTCCATCGGAAACATCAGCTTTGTTTGTGCTTTCTCCGTTTGAATACTTATTGTCAATAAGAATAGTTGTTCAAGCACTCTGATTCAAAATTCCCTACCCTCATTCAAATTCATGGATATTATATCCTTGCTCAAGCCAATATAACTTACATAATATATAATAGTTATATAAAAATATACTTATATGTAATACAAGAGTTATATAAATATGTCGGTAATAAGCCATTTCTGTCTACCAACTTGAGATATGGTTTCGTAAAACCATTCTATGAATCATTTTATGTTATTTTTCATTCTTACATACAACAAATAAAGAACTGGTCAATTGAATTTGGAACTCCCTCAATACTTTCAAGATGACTCTCCTTCGGTAGCCGTTGACCGTTGAACGCTTCCGATGCTTATGCTTAATAGTTTCAAGAATCAATTTCAAGAATTTCAAGAGGCAATTGTAAAATGGCATTTTGTTAGGTGACAATGACTCCAGATTGTTACAGATAATACTTACATACACAAATACGCACCTCCTAAGTCCTTATAATTTTGATTTTACAATACTACTAGTATATTGATATTGTTTCCAATAATTCCTAAATATATAAAGTTGTCTCTAATTCCCCCACGTGTCCACAACGTAGATTCTTCATTGTGGCACATGTTCAGCATTTTTTATTGCGATACAATATTGTATCCTAATAGGTAATGCCTATGGCATTACCTATTAGGCAGCAAGTTTTTTTACAGGGAGTTGGTTGGTAAGTTAATGACAGCTTTATATTTGAAACATCCGTACATGCGACTAAACCTCTACATTCAAAAACTCTATTTGCATAGTATCAATATCCTCCTGGTGCTAATTAATTAGGCACGAACACCAATCACTCAGTGAGGAATCATCATTTGACTGTAAACCCTAGTTTGAAACACAGTATTCTATCCTCCTAATTTATAATTGTCATATCAGATAAGTAAAATGATCTGTCGGATAATAAAGCTTGACTATGAATATCAATCAACATACTTTGTTCCTGTAAAATACGCTCAATAAATCTTAAGAATCTTATGCGCTTTAATATATCAGATAAGTAAAATGATCTGTCGGATAATAAAGCTTGACTATGAATATCAATCAACATACTTTGTTCCTGTAAAATACGCTCAATAAATCTTAAGAGTCCATTGTAAACGAATATACAAGAAATAATATATAGGGTGGTAGTTATATTTTGTAGTAACAGTAGTGCAGTGCAAAAGTGCAAATTGAAGTATATTATAGTTCATTCAGAGATACTTCTGTTACCCTTATACCAAATGACGGTTGTATTATTTTACGTAGATCATACATATACAGTACGATATATCTTGACAAAAATAAATTCATGAGCATGCAAAATGAAATAAAAGACTCAGTAAAAAATTTTTACTCAAGGTATCATTCAAGTTGATAGTTGAGTATACCATACCTTATGCAAAACATTGCTAAATATTACTTCTCACTGAGAAGTTCTCAGCATTTTAGGTTGTGAACACAGCCATCAAAATTCAACTAGTAGTATAATTTGTTTCTACACTACTGGACATCTTTGCACGGCATTCAAAGCACCGTCAGCAAAGGAAATATATGTATGTAGTTATTTGATCCGTTATGGAGTATATAACTGCGCTTTCATGAGTTTAGACCTTGCGTCTGTAAAAAGCGATTTTTCTTCCTTTCACGTATAGCAATTTCAATGATAACTAATGATATGGATGCTGACTGCTAGTTTATGCTTTTGTTTTTGCTGATAAGTAATTCAGTGTGAATTCCTTTGGCTTCAGACTTGAGACATCCGCTTGTATTCTTAAGGATTACGGACTAAAATTCATTTAATTATTCTATGAAAGCTGTTATTATATATCTTAATATTTACATCTTGTATGCATACTTACTCTACTCAAAATCTATTATACCTAAATTGGTGTGTATGCAAATTTACAAATAGGGCCAGTACTGTAGTAGTGGAACACGTGTTGATTCGTAATTTGTGGCTTTGATGTTTAAAATGTGACATCTTTTTTATAAAAATAGCCAAATATATTTGTAACAAGGTCGGTGTTATAAATCAAACGAAAATATACATTGGGTGGATTAACACGTGATCATCTAGAGGAATTCGATGAAGAGAAAGTTGAAAATTTTGGGAAATTTGTTAGATTCGTGACTGAAGTTGAGTTGAATTTTTATATCAAGTCTTTCATGAGTGTAGTTGATGCTCTTAAGCTATAATAATTAAGTACGTATAATTAAATGAAGTGTGAAGTTAAAGCATTGCGACTATAGTACTGGCTAGAAATCATTTTATTTGTAAATTCGACACAGCAGACAGCAGCGATAAACCTTGTTTTTCAGCTATTTTGCAAGATGGATTGTTATGATGAAAACGAGATGCCAATAGATGTATCTGCGGTTGCTGCAAAGGTATGTAACATTTCATCAATTAAAATTTAATTATGGTACTCTTTTATATTTAAAATGTTTTAGGTTCATGTCAAGTTTGGTTATTTTAATGTTTTTTTAGGAAAAGAAGAAAGATGTGGACGAGGCATACAGCGTGGCGTCTCAATTCACCCAATATTTCCATGAGATGTTGGAAAAGAAACCTCACGTTAGAAGAGAGAAATTTTTTTATTTAAATATATTATATCACTATAATTAACGTCAATGGTGCCCGATACCCAGGATTAAGGATCCCGAATATGTTCCGTGTTTTGAAGGGCAACCACTATTAACTAATTTTTGCTTTTGTTTAATTCAAGTTGGTTGGACAGCTTTATCTAGAGGAGTCGATTATGTTGTGGGATGGAAACCCAGTTTTCCCCCGAGATGGGATCCAAAAGTTCGTAGAATTACAGCTACCTTCGTTAACATTCAACCTAGCTTCTATGGATTGTCAATCTCTCAGTAGTAAGGGTTTTAAATTAAACCTTTTAATTAATAACATTTTCAAGTTGCCCCA
>JAHZMV010004704.1:0-12045 GCA_027743765.1 Coecobrya sp. COE2 | reverse complement strand
GTCAGACTCCTGAAGGAGTAATGATATACAGCATTATTCGGTTTATGCTAAAGACGTTAAAAGGAGAGTGGGTCCTATCAGTGTTGTAACAACAAGTTTTGAGTAGAGTTACGATGAAGTGAGTCACACGTGTAAGAAGGGATGCATAAGTCGTGCATGATAGGCAAGAAATACGAAGTAATGAAACTACGCAGAATTGCAGAAAGTGTCGGGATTGGCACTGTGATACGGCTAAAAGACACAAGGATGCTTGGCTCTTATTAGCTCTTTAGCAGTAAAATGATCAGCAATAGATCGTGGAGCAAAGACGAGTAGTTTCTTATGGTTTTCGCCGGGTCTGTTTAACCAGGAAAGGAGAGTATCTCCGACGCCGTGAAAAATTTAGTGAGATGATCGTGTGGCAATTAATCAGTAGATGCTTTATAGGTAAATGGAAAGACACTCATTTATCATAGCAATTGGTGTTAAAATGCACTAGGGGCAATCGGGTAATGTTTGATGGTGAATGTAGGGAGGGAATGCATATTCTGTCATAGTGATATTTAAAGTCGGGTGTCATTCATTGGATATGTCGAATATAGTACGACATTATAGATCATTAAAGCGATTTAAGGTCGGGAAACGGTAATGAGAGGATAGAGAATAGCAGACAACAGTCTACTAAGTCGCTTAGTAAATACTTATGACACGGAGTGTACTTGGTGCGTAATATGAGCGAGGCACATGATTCATAATGAAGTTAAGTTAGACATCAGTAATGATCTGCGGGTATTCGTAGGTGGTTAAATCCCTAACAGATGATGGTGATGATATTGATTGATTACCACAGGTAATGTATGTAGTACAATGCAATATATAGGGGCAAATGGATTTTTGCATGCTAAAAATAGCGTTAATGCCGTAGCGTTGGTTTGTCCCATCGAAGTTAAAATGGGTGATAATGAGCAACCAAGAAGACCGTAACAGGGTCAAATAGCAAGAGGAAAGGGTTATGATCGTTAAACGCCAGTACGAGGAGTGGCTCTGTTATAGGTTGAATCTTGGTGAAAGTTTTACGTGTGGGTGCAGTCTTATGAGACAAGAGACTAGCAATGTCGAGACGTAAATACATAGACGTACTTAGCGACAAAACAGAAATATGTTCGTCGACATCCTACCGAGCGGTAGAAGTCATATTCTGTTGATGATTAGAGGTGAATGAGGAGACAGTTGGTAGCAACATGATAGGTTACGTGCCTCAGCGAGGAGGAACAGTGCATAATAAAAGGATGCTATGAGGAAGTGTGATTAGGAAGAAGGTATTGTGTGCCATAACGCATGCTGGTGTCTAAAAATGTCATAGACGAGGAAACGGTGGGGCTGGCAAATTATCAATATACAGGTAAACAAATGACTGGTAACCACTGGTTCTGGTAATAGGCCAGTAACGTAATAGTTGGCGTTATACATATCGATGTGCTGGAAAGAACTCAACGACAGGAAAGTAGTTACCTAATATTATGGTGTTTAGTAGCGAGTGGAAAAGCATGGGTGGGTGCCAAGCTAAATGCTCAATATTGTTAGTGATAATATTCCTGCCATACGTATACATACCTACATATTTAGAGAATACGAGATTCTTAGTAATATTCAATTTACGAGTGGTGAAACGTTACAAGCGCGTCTCCGTTAAAAAATGCCTACTTAAACGTGGATGGCATGACAACAAGAGGAATATCCTGGGGAAAATTCAAAAGTTGTGCTAACGACGTAATAATATAATTTGAATACGAATGCAGTAAGTTTCATGCCTTATCTACTATGCTGACTGAATAGGGAATAATGGAGTGATTTTGTAGTCATAACGGGCTATATGAGTGCTAATATTTTGATGCACTTGAATCGTTAGATAATCACTTTTTTTAGTTTGGGTTTCACTGCGGGTCAGTGCTCCAATGTTTTGAAATAAAACCGCACGCTTAATAATGTAATAAGAATTGGACATGGTAGTGGACAATAATGGTATAGTATCCTAAACAAGTGTTGGTGTTGTATTGGGGAAAGCTAATTATTTTACACAAAGTTGTAAGTGGTCACACTAATTTACAGGGACATGAAGAAAAATGACATGATTATCATATCGGATTACGTAAAAAGAGTTTGAAAGAGGAATCCTATAGCCTTCCTGCACCATTTCAGTTTGATTTGTGAAAAAATGTCCTTTCATGGTAAGTATTTATGAAGTAGGAATTTGGATTATTTTATGGCAATAATAGCGTCTATTGCTTAACTTGGTGTCAGTCTTAGCTATGAAGTCAAAACCGACGTTGTAAAAACGAGAAGCCGACTGCGTTAATACCATTAACTAGGAGTGTATTGTACTTTTCCCTAAGATGGTACTCACGGAGAAAGTTATGAAAAGAAGGAAAATTTAAACGTAACAAGAGTAAGAAGATTAAAGAGATTATTTCTAATTGTTGTTAATACTTACTCTTGGCGTGGTTGTAAACGGCGGGCGGCCATTGGAGATTCCTGTTTGACACAGAGGATTTTATGAGGGATACACAATCCGTGAATGCTAATGGCAGTATTAAACAAGTCTTAGAAGACGTTATTTTGTAGTCGTTTAGTAACCTTATTGTAAAATATGGGGGAAATAAAAACAGTAAGAATGAACGTTGGTATTAGTAATCTTTCGTAAAAGCTATAACTTCCTGAGCAATAAAAATAACGATGCTACTGCAACAACGAGAGAATCGGGAATGGCAAAGAGCGAAAGGAAAATCCCTAAAATGATCGTTATACAGTAGTCTTACATAAACAATAGTAACGGCAGCCGCAATAATAGAAAGAATGAATACTTGGGAGGTATGAGCTTACTTGCTATAGTGTAAAAACCTGCGTTTGATTTACATAGAAACTTGTAGGTCAGAAGACAAATGGATGGGGTAATAAATACAATTGATCGTAATCCTACTGTCTTGATCAATGAATCGCGGAGAAACATTGTGCTGGTGAGTGTGTATTATAATAAAATTCATGAAAACGGGTACGTAATAGCTGTTAGTCGATCCTTTTTTAGAGACAAGCCAAATATATTTTCTATTTTTGGGATGTAAAGGGATCGTTTTTAGGAAGAACTGATCTAGTGGATCGTTACAAAAGGATTTTTACGTGTAGTGACTTGTTTATTACCGTGTCGGATGGTGCAATTGGTGTGCTTGTTTATGACCATTCTGTCATGGTAAGAGGCATTCAGATCGGTGTCCTTTTGCCTAATAACAAATGAAGCCACTTGATGTATCAATACGAACAGAGAGGTTTCATTTACTACAAGCTAAGTGGATTATGCCTTGGTGACAGCTGCAAAGAGAGTGTGTGGTATTACAGAGGGAGGACTGATGAATATGATGCTAGCTTTGCTTGCATGACTAGTGTTTATTATCAGTAATCTGAGTGGTGGTTACTCTACTGGTGGTCGATGAAACATCAATGTAAAAGTGAAGAATCCCGTTACGTACTGATTATCCAGGTGGACGTAACGGACAGAAAATGAGGGTTGTTCTAAAACGCTGTACGTAGGATGGGAACGAAAATGGGATGGTTGGCTGTCTATTGTGTCCGTGTAACTGGACACAGGCATTGTGGTTAGTACGAACGCTAAAAAGCTAGGATCTAACTGGGTTACGTTCAATGTAAATTATAATTAGGTGATGAACGGGTGTATGTGATACGGGAATTGGACCTCTGTATCATCATTGTCCTTTTAGGCAAAGGAGTATTACTGTACTTACTCTCTATACATGTTTCCTGATAATAATAATTATTTGTTCCTGGTGAATAGGAAAGCGGATAGAGAATAAAAAGTAGCAAGGTTCTGTATTCTAGTTTAGTATGGTGTTGGGTAAGAGTCAAGGTCATGCCGGTGGAATACATTACTCAGTAAAATCAGTAGTTCAATGCATATGGGATTTGAATGGGTTGTAGGATAAAAAGGGTTCATGTCAAGATAATGATCTTAATAATGACTTGGATTAATGGAATAATGTAATTTGGAATATGTTACTTGTTGAGAAAATCAAAATAGTATCAACCGGAAGTGTAACGTTTTCACTAACTGCTTGGTTGGTGTATGCTCAAAATACTAGCACCAAGAGTAGTATTTATTAAAGAAAAGTACAACGTGATAAATTCACCCGATCAGGTATTATAATGCACATGCATTGATCAATGGAGAGTGCCTACTACGTGTGCGAACGGATAGACAGAGTGAATTGAAAATGTTTTTATGGTTTACAAGTTGTCTCTCTTTGAGAGTTGAATCTTGTCTTGGTAACGCAGACCTGACAAAAAGAATACTCTTCACGGTGAAAAAAGGGGATTTTCATGAATGTTAACAAGGTGTATTCTACTCCAAAGACATGTTTATTGCCATGAGTAATGCTTAAGTTAATGCGGTTAAGTTTTTATTGCCGTTATCGTGATTATTGTCGTACTTTCAGAGGTTCAATTGAGCCTACTTGTGGAAGTATCGTTAACGCTGTTTAATGTATAAAAGCGCATAGAATGATTATATATGTGAAATGGTTGAGTATCGTTGAAAAAGAATGATGGTGAGAAATGATGGTAGGATTCAGCATTACGCTGAGAAATTGATTTGTCCTTTTTATGAAGCTATTACTGCCGTCGTGAGGAGGGAGACGTATTGACATGCAGAACGGTAGTATTCTGAATACAGATGTTGAAAAAGATACAAAGTCTCAGCTACGTGTGATGGTGCATAAAATAAGAATTCGGTGCGCTTATGCATTTTTTAGCGTTTGTCGATAATAATAGATATATACTTGTGTTTAAAGTTGTAGTAGGTGTGCTTCGGCTTGGCTGCAAGCGCGTTTTGTATAACGAACATGTTTTAATATGTGTATGTCCATCTTGTCGTGAAGGGGTGGGTAGTTGAGAGTAGGCAAAGTGGTCTCTCAGCGGGAAGCCGTTAGCTTCATCCCTGATACCTAGTAAAGTAGGATGTTTAAACTGTTATTTACATGACCTGTTCAGTGTGCTAGAATGCATATGCAAACATCCTAAAATTTGCGTAATTGTATTGCCAATGTGATTCTCCATCTTTGAAATAGTTAATAATGTAGTGATTCGTACGTATTAGTACGTATAATATTGCCATAATATGAAAGCAGTAGTAGCAGTAGAATGCTGGATGAAAGCTGAGACGCATGGAATATGGATGAGCGTCAGCCAATGAAGAGGTGAAGTTTTTGCACAGTGGAGGTAAGGAGAAGAGGAGTGTGCTTTGTAAAGAGAGGCGACGGATCATGAAATTGAGTTTCAAATTCCATTCAGAATAAATGCTTGGTTAAAGGTCAATTAAAGTTGGATTAGTCCAAATAGGCCATTTATAGATTCCTATGAATCGTTGTCTGTTTCATGTAGGGCAAGGAATCATTTTCACATGGTATTTTCTTCATGATGACGTATCAAGAAACGTTCTCGCTCTAGGGAGTAATGTTAAATTGAAAGAATTTGTAAGTTTTTCTCGTTGTTTATCAAATTTTACTAATGATTGATCCATAATTTCTTATAATAATAAATCATCCTTTCTTTGTATGAAGAGGCTACGTCGTATAGAGATTCTGTGTAGGTAACTCTTTTATTAGACGTGAGTGTGTCTTTAGTTTGAAGGAAAATGGATATAAAATCATCCTTTTATAGGGTAAGGTTTATTGCATAATCTAGTTCAAAAAGAATGAGAGTAGATATAAACGGTAATGATAATTGTGAATTGTTGCTAAAAATGATTTAAAATTGGGTCGCGACAGCATTCGCTAGATAAAGATAATGGAGCGGAAATATTTATATATACATGTACGTGTGTACGAATTGATAAATGGGATGATTTTATCTCGATCTTTTGTTTAAAACGGTTATCTGTATAGAAAGGGGAAACGACAGAGTAAATGACTTGGAATGAGTTAATGACATGAACCTATTCATATAGCATTAGCTTTGGAGTGATGGAGAAGAATAGATGTAACCTGAAAATTACGGTATAGAATTGGTAGTAAAATTCAATGGAGTGGTACAAACGTCGTGGGGTTGTAGAATGGATGATGTGAATTCGTGGCACTATTATGCTTATGAAAATGATCCTAGAGTTGCTTTGTTTGATCCTCTCATTTTTTCTACATTCTTCTTTTGAAGGAAGGCGAATCAATGGTATGAATGCGCTTATAGAGAGAAAGTCATTGTCATCTGATAAAGATGAACAGAATCTATTGGCTTGGAGAGATTAAGAGTAAAATACTTGCGTAATCTTTTAATTCAGTAATGATTTTTTAGTGTGTGAGTGATGAACGATGACGTAGGGTATGGGGAAACGTGATGATAATTGCAATGGACTAGGGTCCTAACAACAGACACGGTAAGCTATGGCTGTTTTAATTTTCCATTCAAGTAGTTAAATATACTTTTAGCATTTCCCACTTATGAGTAGGGTCATGTTGAGCTTGTTGCTTAAGGAAGCATGGAACTGGATGAAAAAGTTTTGATTGCGATTAAGGTGATTAAGTAATCATGTATTTAACTTCCTTGAGAGGAAATCATCGCAGATAAGTTTTTAAAATATGCTTGCTTTCTGAAAAATGCCAATGAATTTACGGCAAAAACGGATTAAATGGATAGACGTAGGTAGTCTGTGCATATACCGTTGGCGTAATAATATGTAAGAGGCAATATTTTTCATCCGAATTACTGTATTAAATGGATGGGAGAATCCTAATAGGGTGGAACGATTTTTTTTTTGTGCAGTAGGCAAAAAATGGATTGTATAAGATCCTGATGGTATATATGTATATACGATTCATGGTGAATAAAGAAGTGTTGGTTGGGGATAGTTATTATTCCCTCAATATGTGTAAATGAAGTGTGGATTGTAGCATTATTCAATGCAATGCAATACATAATTGCAATGGTAGTTATGTATTTAAATAGCGTGAAGACTATTTAAGTGTTTTAGCTCAAGAGAAAGTAGTTTGCATGGCTATTACGCTATTCCGGCTGAGGTTGTCAGCTTTTTTGGATAGCTTAGCTCTGTGCAAGTGTCAGTTCACGGTTAAATCCACTGGAGAGTAAAATTGTACTTTCGTACTGTCGAAGTTAAGTCGTATGAAGCTTTACCTATTCCTGATAGGTCATTCTCTTGAGGAGGGTTATATTGACGTTGTGCATCATTTGATTATGAGGCAGAGAACTTTGGATGTATTGGTGCTGCTCAGTTTTAGTTTTATGCCTTTTTTGTATTATGTTGTGGAAGATGCCATTTTTATAAAGTGGTTGTGTAGACCATGTGAATTGTGGCTCTTTTATAAGTGTTTTCGAATATTCGTCAGTAATATTTGTAGAGTGAAAGCTTCTCATAGCTTTTGAAATATGTATGTATGAATCTCACACAAGTCATGAAATATGTCATGTGAATGTGTATATGTATATGGAAAGTGGCCATATTTATGTATTGTCCCAATAAAGTTTTATAGAGTATATGTATAAATCCCGGATTATTAAGTGACAGTTCGTTCATAAAGTGAGAGATTGTTTGGGAGTAATGGAATATTCTGGTTAGGAATGGCATGAGTGAGCAGTTGTAGGAGTGTGAGCTTGGTGATGCAGTATTATGGCACTGAGCGAGTATGCTTGGAAACGAAGGTGTAGTGCATATAGGTGTATTATGAATGCTTAAAGATGAGAGAGGTGAGAATGAGTAGGTTGTAGACTGTGGAACAATTCTACCTTTTTGATGCTCATGGAGGCTAGTATGTATGGATGTATGTATTAATGGATTGTTCCTGTGTAAAGGTGATCCTAAAGATGATAATCTTATTGAAATAGGGAGTGAGAGTAACGATTACCTTAGTACGTTGTAATTTAAATACTAAAACCTTGTTAAACCTGACGTTCACGGTAATGAGTATAATACTGTATAAGGTATAATTACTTAAATACTAAGGGGCGAAAAGAATTAAAGTTAACTTATCGTATACGGAGAAATCCAGGTTGTTGCAACGGATGATCGGTCCATTGTCAATAGTTAGCAGTGGTAAGTTGGATGGTCTTTTTAAAGGAGTTGGTCTTCGTGCAGTTTTCTGATGAACGATTATAGCTAGTGGGTTCCAGATTGGGCGCCTTCTGGAAGTGATGTCGGTAAAGCTGTCCAGATGAAAGTTGCATGGAGACAGGTCCATAGAGTGGATATGCTAAGGCCTGGGAATAAGACTTATCTTGTCATATCTTAATAAGTTAGTCTTCAAGGATGAAGCGCGAGCTCATCTATGATCGTTAAATTAGTCCAGTGTGGGAATATAAGACACGGGCTTATCAATTGTCATCTTATTTGTAGATTAAGACTAGGGAAGTTCATCTTCAGTTGTAAATCATTGATGAAATGAGAGTGAATCCGTGAAGTCGTGATGATTATTGTTGACGGTGATAGTTGACAGAAGTCATAGTGCAAACAGTATTCTCAGAAATTTTTAGTTTGGGAGTGAAATGGAAAACAGGTAATGCATAATGTACGCATTAAATACAGTTTATGGGTTCAGTGTGCAGATCAGTACGCTTTATTTCTCAGGACGAGAAAAAGAAGAACAAGGAAGGAAGGAGAAAGGTGGATATAACAATCCACGAAAAGTGTAGATGAAAGAATATTATCGCATAAGTGCAGTGAAGGGGAAGGAGCAGGACGACTGAAGTCGAATGTGTGAGTCGGCGCTGAAGCAGTAATGCGTAGCTAATGTGATAGTGTTCATTCTTCCGTGTACGGAATAGTGCGAACGAGGTAGCAAAGGAGAGTGATGGTGCGGAGACCGCAAAGATACTGAAGTGGTTGTATAACTAGAGCGTTCTAGCGATCATGATGCGTTGCTTCATATGGGAAGGCACATGATAATGTTGGTAAGGGAGCATGATGACTCAACTCTTTTCGGTCGAACACGAGATTGTTCATTGTGTAGCAAGAAGGATGTGGTTGTAGATAATAAGAATGATAAAGCTTGCTTCTGGTGATGCTGATATAAAGATTGGGAAAGGAAGGGCGTTGGCTGTACGATGACTCATAATAGTACTACGATATTATTTGATGACGTGGACATAAAAGTTATAAGGAGAATGGGTGTTGGTCGCAGACGGAAGTATATATTTTAGAAATGGGGAATATGAAAGAAAGTGTGAGTCATGGGGAAAGTAAAAATTGCGACACGCATGGTATCGTACCGGGAAAAAGCCGAAGAGTTGGAAAGAAGTGTTAGAGAAAGGGCGTTGGCTGATGCTTAATAAATGCTTGTCACCTAAGTTATTTGGTGAAGGTCGGGAAAATAGCGATGAAGAAAGGGCGTTGGCACTTGGGGTCTGTAAGATGAGAGGGCTCTGGGAAGACGTGGTTTGAGGGTATAGTAAGGCTGGAGATGAAATATGATGTCTGAAGTATAAATGGGTTTTGGGCTCGCCAATTTCTATTGGAAAGTGCGGTTACTAGAGTGATATAGGTTGCAAAAAACGGGCATTGATAATGTAAGGGAAGCTTCAGGCGGGTGTAGTTAATATGGGGAATGAAGAATATGGACTTTAGTTCCGGAATTTCTGGTTATAGAATTTGTATAGATGGATGTGGTTATAATATGTTATAGTAGTACTGTTTCGGCAGGAGGATTCATCATGATAATGAGATGGCACTGGGCAGCAGCTCAGGATTTTTAATAAGAGGTTTTACGTGTAGGAGAAAGGAATGGGATGGCAAGGAGGGCATTCCTGTAATAGGCAGATTCAGAAAAGTACAATCAGAGAGGTGGGGGAGTGTAATTGACGGTCAAAAGGGAAAGATCGTTATGTGATGGGAGAAAGTAAATTCCAGTTCGGTTGAATGGAATGGGAGTCGTAAAGTGGCAGTCCGAGAGTAGACGTCTTTCCGAATTATTAACTCCAACGGTTTATCTCTGATCTGATGAGTCAAGAAATCCTTAATTCTGTTTTGTTGGCTTGCCGTTATTTAGTCTGCCTCATTGGGAGGTTGGTTAAGTTTGTAGGTGTTTTTATTAATTATGGTTTGCTTTTGTATTTGATTTTGTAGGATTTTTGGGTTCTGTTATAAGTTTTTTAGGGTGAGGATTGGTGATGTTAAAGATAGATTCGAGCATGTTCAGAGTCATAAATGTATGACAAATTTTTTCTTTGTGTATGTATGTGTTCTTTGACTATTACCGACTGTTGCGTTACGTACAAAATTATGCACGGGCTTTCATGGGAACTGTCTTGAAATGTGAATGAAGAGATAAAGGTGTATAACCGCAAGTCTGGGTCTAACTTTATAGCTTTAAATTCGCAATTATATATTGTTGTAGTAGGTTGTCTAACTTGATAGCTTTAAATTCGCAATGATATATTGTTGTAGTAGGTTGTTTGTACAACTTGAAAGATTAATAGTAAAATTACAACTTTGGGCCCGCTTGTGATCCTCAAAGCTACAATTATACTCTGTCGTACTAGATGATGTATTGAAGATGAAAGATAAATGGTACAATTACAACTTTGGGCCCGCTTGTGATCCTCAAAGCTACAATTATACTCTGTCGTAATAGATTATTTATATAATATGAAAGGTAAATAGTAAAATTACAACTTTGGGCCCGCTTGTGATCCTCAAAGCTACAATTATACTCCCCGTACACCCTGGCCAGGATCAAAAAGTCGGACTTTTAGAAATCGTAGAATATTACAGAAAGAGCTGCAGATTTTCTGAATATTGAAGTTATTTAGTAACGTGAAAAGTGGGTGCCTTTAAAAGGTCGGGATTATGGCAATGAGTAACGCAACGATTAAGACATATTTGTCAATTAGTAGGGACAAGATTATTAGGTAGGAGGACTGACAGCAAGAGGACACAGCACAGCTTGCATGCCCCGCTATTAAATACCACGAGCGGACACAGCACTACTCGTAGGTGAACATTGGCTCGTCTAGGAGATAGCACGGGAGGACATTGAACATCTCCGTGAATGAATATTGATCTGCTACGATCACCTCACAGACCTAGCGTGTTGTATAAGTCAATATTCCGTGGAGAGGCGTGAAAATGATCTTGGGTAGAGCGTACCTGTATCAATTGGCTGAATTTATATCCATTGTTATCAGGGACCAAATTGAAGTATAACAGTAGAAACAATGGTTGGGTTGGCCAGTAACTCACTGAATACGATGAGAAGGGATTGAAATAGGGCGTTGTCGAAATCGGCCACGTGGGAATCATAATAATAATGGAGCGGCATCCGGAGATGCAGATGATGTAGATATGTTGAAAGATTGGGGCGTTGTGTCATTTTGACAACGTTTGTATTGGATACAGCTACGGGTGGGGATGGGTAGCTGTATAAAAGTATGGGCCACGCAAATTGAGCGTAAATCCTATGGAATTTGTTATCCTTTTATTTTTCGCTTAATTACCGAAAAAATAATAACAAGAAACGTCTGCGTTTTTATGGATGGCGCTCAGGGGCGAGTTGAAAAGGTAATCGTATTGTAGCAGGAAGAAATGGGAGTAGAACTGGTAATATAAAATCAGAGTAATATGAGTACAGTCGGGGGAAAGGGGCAATTACCAGTGGGAATTCCTATTACAGCTAGCAGTACATAGTTTGGAAAACAGAGAGTAACAATCGTGAAAAATGGAGAAAATTGGGTGTGGTCGTTGGTGTTATAGATCGATGCTAAAAATAGGACGTTATTGTGGGCGATGAGAGTAGCATACGTGAGAACGTGCAAAACTGGGTGTGGTCGCCTCTGGGGAAAGTACTATGTAATTATGTAATGGTGAAAGCAATACACGCAAATACGCGCAAAACTGGGTGTGGTCATAGGTAGTAAATTCCATTGGGGAAAGAACTAAATCAACAAGGGGAATCGGAAATTGGCCACAATTTGCGGGTATAGGGGCAAGCGAATGTTGCCCGGGCGGTGAAAGTTAAACATGACCTTCGTAATTGGATGTTGTTAAATGTATGAGTTATGGAC
>JAHZMV010004703.1:0-61093 GCA_027743765.1 Coecobrya sp. COE2 | reverse complement strand
TAGGAATGATGCTAGGAAGAAAGGAGAATAGATTTAATTTTTTGCGGAGTTTCCATTTTCATTAATACGTCGACTTTAATTCCGTGTCTTAGATCGTTCGCTATCATAAAATACGACAATGCACTTTGATGACGTATATATTCGCCGTAGCATTTCATCGAAATTGTAGCTGACGACACAAACGAAGGTAATCTAGCGGTATTTTTCTCTTCTCTCTTTTTTCCCTAGAGTAGAAGTAACTTATCTTGTATTTGTGCATTTTATTTTATGTCTTATCTCACGAAAAAATAAGAGCACAATAATTACATGCCATGAACTTTTTTAGTCATGTAAAAATCGCCTTTTCCTTTATCCGCTTTATCTGCAATATAAAACTCATCATCGTCTTTTAATCTATCTAATGGTATATGATAACTAGTTTCTTTAAAGATGATAAAATGATGATAGAAAAAAGGAACAAAACAGAGAAAATCCTGCAGTTTAGAAGTATTATATTGATATGTATTTGCTGCTGCAAATACATTTTATCTCTCTATCTGCTGTAGGTGTGTAATGTGTGTGAAAAGGCATTTTTTGAAGCTGAAAATGTGGAGTTTCACTTTGATATCTAGCAAACATATACATACATATACGAGCATGATTCATGATTTTTTTCCTTATTTTTGGAGGAAAGAGAAATAGGAATATATGGAATAATAGTGTTTTTCTATACTGCATCTCAGTATCTTTCTTTCTCCTCTTAATGGATATTTTTCCGCATTAGGGTGAATAATGATGTTGAATCAGTGCTGTAAAACGCATCGCTTTACAATTATTGTATTTACCCACAAAAAATATCAAACGATGAGATAGATGACAGTTACAGTTTGAAAGTAAAGCAGTTCAACGAACTAGTCTTTTTGATTATGGTAGTATGTGTCTCGCAGAATATTTGTTGTTCAATCTCCGCTTCTCTCTGGGCTTTACAACACAAATATAAATTTTTATCATCATGAACCGCCGCCGACAACGACGAGACGATTGCTCCGTTCCGTTAGCTTTCAAGTGTGCGCTGTAGTCGCAGAAAAACGAAGCAAGTAAGTTAAACATTGACGCAAGCAAACAGCTCAGAAAATTTCGTGTTCATTTTTTTAACAATGTGTGGGAATTTCTTTCGACACGGACCCTTTGAAGTTTATTCCTAGAGTGACCACGTTGGCTCTTAATACGTATGGTTCAGCAGCAGCGGTCTGTTTGTCGAGTAGTCTGTGAAGAAATAATTGTGACAGACAAGACCATTGCAGTATTCTACCAAGAAGTCTTTTTCAAAGCAGGTTAATTGATTGTAATATTCTAAATTGGTATTCAGGAAATGTTTAATGCGCCCAGTTTTCATTCAGCAGAAGCATCATGGTAGGTTTATCAAAAGTACTGCAAAAATTACTTCTTTATGGATCAAGTGAGTTGTAAGCACATTCCCCCACTCTGTCGAACTGCAGCCACAGTAGCTCAAACAGAAGCTGGGATTCAGCACAAGAACAAATGATGCCCTGGGAAAGTTGCATCTTAACATAATTAGGCGACATTGAGCGTCATCATGGTCGTCGTAAGCATAAATTTATTATGTTGATGGTGAAATCCTGTAGATATACACAAATGCATACCTATGTGCTCTCAGCATTCCCTATATTTACAATCACTATTTATCAATCGTTGGTTTGAAGAATGGACTTCAATTGTACGCCATGTCATGGCATGTCGATCATGAGCCTTTGGGGTTTTTATGAAAAGTTGTAACTACTGTGTGTTATGTTTGTGCTCTATTCAGATGGATGGATGGATGAATATGCATACAATTTTTCAATATGCTCTTTAATTGGCATCCCAAGAAGAACTATTTTGTAGCTTCATATTTTTAAAATTGACAATAAGACTACATGTTGGCCGTACTCTAATAAGATGAAATGTCAGAAGATGATGCATTCTTTGAAAAATGTATTGCAATAATCATGATAATAATGCAAGACAACAAAAACAAGAACAAGACAATATAATAATAATAATGTAACAATTTTGTGTCTAGCTTCAGTTGAAGAGAAGTAAATAAAGTGAATCAAGTAGGATGCAGTGTACAGGAGCTGGTTAATAAGGTTTTCGCTGAAAGCCAAAAGCTAAGCAATAAGGAGCAAAGATAATCACAGGAGCAGAAACACTAAATAAATTGAATCTCGAGCTCTTAATTGGACTAGTTGCTTGAAGCTACCATATTTCTACAAGGATGATATTGTTTGCTCAACTTTTTGTCTAAAAGAATAAAACTGTGTGTGCATATAATTTTGTACGTGTATGCTAAACACAACAGGGCTACGGGATTAATGCTGCAGGTGCATCTCACCCAGTCAGTACATTTTATTGGATGAAATTTTTTATACGATGAAAGAGCTCTACTGTTGAAAAGGTTATCTCTGGCAATCAGTAAATATGCAATAATAAAAGAACGTCGGCCAAAGAGATAAAAACGGTCTGGTGCCTGCTTGCTCGCCACTTTTCAGCAAAAAGTCTACAAGAAGACGATGGACAGAAAAAAAAGTCATAGATAAGACAGCTTGCAATATTGTATCATTATTTGTTATTTCTAAAGGAGGTGGTCGAATAAGAAACAGGGCACATGATGGTGATCATTATTGTTATTGCTTCTCAAAGAGAAATGAAGAATGGGGTAAAAACCAGTTGATTTTGACCAAAAACTGGAAATTCTCTATTTACGACAGTGCCCATGTATACTTGCGCAGTGCATAATAATTTCTCTATATACATGTTGGTGAAAGATTCAACGAACTGCCTTCTGCTGTTGTTGTAAAGGTTGTTTATAGACCAAAAGGAGAATACAACGATGAAATAGGAGTTGTAAGAACAAAAAGAAAACAGCAATAATTATTACTTTAAGCTTGTTCCTGATTTCAGCGCAGCAACATAATATATTTTTCCTGAATTTTCGTGAACAAAGTTTTTTTTTCTTTTCAAGAGAAAGAGAATCATCTTATGAGGAATTTAATGTATTCTCGGGAGACGTCTCTTCTTATGACTATTACATACGTGCATTATATGTATACTTTACATATGTATACCTAGTATGTATAAACATGCATGTTATATAGAATAGCATGATACACACAAGGTTGTAAATTATCTGACGTGACTGAGTGATGCGTTTTTGTAAAAAAGGGAAGGAAAACGGTAAAAATTCGTCATGAAATCCGTATATCCTACTAAAAAGCCTTATGGACTAACTTTCCAACTTACTACTACTTAACTGACTATGCATATTATGTGTGGATAAATATATAACGTACGAGACTAAACTCACCTTGTATTATCCATCTATATCCATATTGTCGTCGACGCTAACTTTGGCTCACGTTTATTTGTCAGTATAACTGCCCGCTGATGCTGCTACTATATGTCAACATGCTTGGTTCTTCATGGCAGCCACATTAAAGTCATTAATTTATTACAGCAAAGAAGGAGGACTTCTTTTTATCTTACAAAATAGATTTTTATGTTTCAAAGGAAATATCTTATAAAATATTTCGAACAAGATGGGCAGGGAGTTAGAGTACAATGTGTCTAGATTGAAAATAGCAGCTACGATGAATGATTTTATCATTGTTATCTGCAGTAAAGTAATTTTATGAAAAGCGACATTATTGCCCTAAAATAACTAAAGTACAAATTTTCATAGCTAAAAATCAATTTGGCAATTCTCCTAGCATACCCCACAAGAAGAAATCTGGTTTACTTACACATATAGGCAGATGATGGCATTCTAGAAAACGAAGCAGTAAATTGTGTGTTCATGAATATATTTTAGTAGTCCTTTTAAAAATTGGCTTTGTAATAAACCTATCGTTCGCATTATTGAAAGGGACCTCTCATAAATTGGATAGCAGTTAAAAAGTCAAGTAGACCTAACAATATAGAAATTTATGTGATTTTAATGCACATGCAAATTAATTTCAAAGCCATCAATTAGCTTATAATGCTTCATGTCATATCACAGCACATTACTTAATATTGACACACGATAGGCCAGGCGTTTCATCTATCTATGATATATCTATATATTGAAAAATTTAGGATGGGTAAAAAGATATTAATTTCTTCCTCTGCTTTTGTTTTTAATGTAAAAGTACTCGGATGCGTGAGCAGACACTTATATACATACTTCCCTGACAATTTTCTGATCTTATCATAATCATAAGAAGAACCTACTTACGTCCGCCCAGCCGTAAGAGTTTATCCAACATTTGTTTACATCTGCACACACTCAATCAAAATTATTGTTATTATTGCTGCCCAAACAGGTATAGTGTGTACTATCATCAAACTGAAATGGCTTCGGCAAAGGGATGTAGGTGCATGCACCTTGGTAAAAATTAATTCATAAGGAGTAGTACGTAGCAGTAGTAATATAAGAAAGTAATAATAATTAATAAAAATTATGCTTCAAGGGGCATTATTTGTTATTTACTACTGATGAATGCTCGTTTTACGGTGGCGGCAATAATGATGATGGCAAGCGTATTCAAGTTACACGTATTTATAAGCTTACATTGCTGAAAACAGTGGCGAGTTGGTAGATAGTCATCATACTTATATTATTCATTCATTATTAATAATCATAATTTCTGTGATACTTCTTGCAACGCTTACTTTGCTCGATATCAACAGCTATACTACTGCACCAACCTTCCTTTTTTATTTGTCGGCTGTGCTCATCATTTCTGCTTGCATGACAGCTTTTTTGTTGCTCATTTTCATAATACGACTGTGTTGCCACTTGAAGACTTTGCTACAAGAGGAAAAAGAACATGAACACAAGAACAAGCTGCCAAACAGCATATGAGAATGTATAGGTGAATGAAATTTTTATTTTCTGGTTGTTTCATGAGCGAGTACTTTACAGCCTTTCAGAACTCATTTTCATAATATGAAATATAACATGTCGACTAATAATAATTTTAGTGGCAATTTTCTACACGACCACTACTGTTTGATTTAGTTTTCTTTATTGATCTCCTCGTACCATTTAGGCGTTAAAAATGCGACACCGTCCGACACACATTTCTACTGCATTACACCTTAGAGACTTTAATAACGCCATTTATTACTGCTGAAAGTGTTGACACTTTTTCCACTAGATCACATATGGGTAATATATACTAGGTACTTGTTATAGATAGGTATATACCTACATAAGTTTTTATTATGCATTTGGTTTATGGTAGTAAAAGCATGTGAATATTATATTCGTTTATGTTAGAAATGATGATAGTGAAAGGTATCATTTAGGTAAAATGCGTGACAATTCGTATACTTTGTCAGCCATACATGGTCTCGCTTAACATTAATAAAATGTATTTGATCATCATTTTGCTAGTTTACACCTTAACAAGAGAGTGTTGGTGGAATGAAAATTTTGATGACATGATCATGATCTGGAATGTAATTACTTTGACATAATTTACGGTTGAAAATCGTAAAGTAATTTCTCTATTATATCCTGTGTTATTAAGTTGTGAGAGTGGAGGGGGTACAATAGTTCTAGTACCACTCATTTGTACAGTATTACAACAAAACCATATCCCAGAACAAAGTTTTTGTAGCATGAAATGAAGTGATAGGACGTGACACAAGTCTAAAAATAAATCGCATTATTGCTATTTACACGCATATAACATAACGTGCAAACATTACGTTAGCTTGAGAATGACATATTGACGTTTTACAAAACATTTTAGTACTTACAAAATAGGAAAGCTAACAATTTGTATTTTACATGATAATTTTTTATCATATTATGAGCTTTCAACTAATTTTTTTCGGATTGACAGATATGATTTGCGAATATTAGATGAGAGTTCACCAAGTACATTTTATGGGTTGGACATCTATAAGGAGTAAGACATTTTCAAAATACTTTCTTATGAAGATCCTGATGACGGTGACTATTAGAATTTTATTTTTCATCTCGTTTTTATATAACAAGATTTTGTAGACAGGGCAGAATATAAAATACTAAATACATGACTTTTCACCACTTGAAAAGATTTTTAGTGAAAAAATTGCACATTTTATATAAAAATCAACTGCATACACCTATACTTAATATTGTAATCATTATGATTAGGTATGTTTATAACCATCTGTCTTGAAAAGTTAGCTCGTGTGACGATTGATTGGTGTGTGCCTATGGTCTACAATAATATGGGCTGTTCTGCACTGCAACAACCGCAACCACTTACAAGTTTGCAAGATTAAAGTCTTCCTCGTAGTAAATTTTCTCATTTTTTCGTAAGAAATAACTAGTTTTGAAAAATTCTTTTTGTATTTTGATCATTATATCAAACACTTCATTTTTTGGCATTTGATATATCTCATTTATTTATTGTCATGAAATAGTTGTTTGACGTAGTTTGTAGATTGAGCTACAAAAACAACCTTGCAATGAATGTAACGTACATCTGTATATATACATATCTATGAAGAAGCCCCTATAAAAACTACAACATTTACCATGTATCGATTTGTAAACAACTGCAATAATGATAACAGTGCAGTATGTAGTTTTTGAAAGAGCAAATTTTTCAACCATGATTTCAAATCTGTAACAAAAATAATAAAATGCATTATTTTTAATAGCATACAGTGCCAGAGTATGTTTTCTTTCTAAAATATTTCTCAAGTCATGGGCATTCAAAATAATATTCTGTTATTCTACATATTCGTGTGGCATTGCTCTTGTGAACCCCCTCCGAGCTAGTCTTCCAATTTTCTCCCCGTTATGCTAATGCTTTCTCAACTCTGCCTGTATTCTGTAATTCTGAATTCACATACATATTTTTCTTTATTGCCGCAGCATCATCCTCCTGACTAGGCACAAAGAGCAAACCAACTATTCTAAAATCAGAATAATGTAACTTGAGTTTGCATACGCTATTTAGTTTCCGCTCACGACTAAAATTAATTTTAACATAGTTTGGTACATGAAATATTGCAATTTGAAAGAAAATCGGGCTTGATTTTTTGGTGAAATGGTTTAGAATATCAGTAAAATAAGTTCACAAAATGATTTAGGATTAGTTTGTCTTTCTTGATTGCTCTGCTTTTATATGCATGAAGGCAAGTAAACATCTGCAAATGCACAGATAATTTCATTTAATAATATGCATGTACATTTATACAACTTCAAGAAATAATCCACGTGTCAACAACGAGTTGACGAGTGGTTGTGGCTTTTCTGGCCGAACTTCTTGGTTGAATTTTTATAATGACGAGGATGATCTTGCTGATGCCACATGATAATGACATCGTTGAATGGTTTCATAAACCATTCTTACACATCACATAAGATATACAAACCAAGTATGTGTTTGTACGTACGCCACATTTCTTGGAACAAATATCTACGCACTACGCTGTTGCTGGTCTTTTTAACTGTACCTACATGGCGCTCCTACGTCTATGTCATGTTTTTTCGACGCAAATAATGCAAGTTTATTTATATGAGTACACAATAAAACGATGCGTTTTCTGATGTACGTGTGGGAATGAAAATTGCTTGCATGATTGTAGTTGATTTGGTTGTAATTGGTTGCTTGCGGCCTAATTAGGCAGACCATCAAGCGTCTCATCATCTTGATTTGTGTAAGGCACAGTATAAATACAAGGGAAAGTAAAGTGGTTTTTAGCTATATACCTCCGGTGGTGGCAGGGTGCTCAGATGAAATAATGTACCTACCTAGATTCATTTTTTCTCTTTATTATTATCCTCTGATTGTTTCATGCAATAATGATATTACTGTGATTACCGTTAAACCGACCGTCATGTAGTGTGGATGAATGAACGGATCCAATTCTTTTCCTCTTTGTATCATGCCTACAAAGAGGGAAATGAAAATATGAGGGGTCAATGTGTACAATGTATGTATAGAGAGGGTTGTACAATGTTGTTCATTCCATTATTCGGCAAGAAAATGTATTATTAGGAACCATGTGAAAATTCTTTCAAGATGCTTACTACGAAGAGTTGCATACTTGCTGGCATGAAGTCTAATAGAAAGTACATTCATATTCCATATATGCCTATATATAATACGTGCTCGCATCACATTTATATATACTCTCACAACAATAATGCCACGATTTTGTTTAAAAAGAGTAATAATATTCCACTTGAAGAGCACGCCATCAGACTTTTATACTTCACGCATAGTTTTTGAATATTGCCAAGCCCTTTCAAAGTCAAACGTTTCCACCATACACCTTGTTGCCGCTGCGTCGTCTTAATAAACATTTTTTGGTATGCTTGTGGACCAGCATTCTATTCATATCGTCATAATAAGGCTGAAAAAATTCACATTTCATTACATGGTATACTATACGGACGTCAAGTGCTCTTAAAAGCAGCACCACAGGTTGTCGAAATCTCATAAGTCACGCTAATCTCAATCGGGCTTATATAGTTGCTAGCTGAGCGACATATTAATGTGGAACAACAGATATAGAATGTTATACGCACTAAACAAGACAGGACATAAGAAAAGGCATAGAATAAAAGATATAGAGATCGTGGTGTGTCGTGTAAAGGTATAGGTGGTTATTATTGCAACAATGTTTTCATCCAACACATTTTTATATTTGTATAACAGATTACTATAAAAAAGAGGTGATTCATCCCAATGTGATTTTAAATAATGGAACATAATCAGCTCATCACAGAGGGAGCTGTAAAATGAATTGTGGAAAATACAGCGAGATAAAAAGTGTAAATCTCCCATTATCTACGCTGCATAAAATAATTCAAGATACATACATTTGAGTGTTTTGGGGTATTATGCAGACATACTGGAATAAGGCTTATGCATACATACCTGATATATCCACACCAGGAATTACTTTTTGCACCCTTGAATATCAGTCTTTATCATGCCAGCAGACATCTCGTTGCTTGAGCTTTCTTATTTATCATTTCTACACGCATTTCTAATGGGAAACTTGGTGATCATTACTGACTAAGCGGAACACTACGCATGGTTGGTTATGGGTATATGCGATAAAACGAAAATCAAATTAAATCAAAATCAAATCATGCACACCACCACCACCGACAACTTTGCAATTTCACCAAAACTACATCTGCTGAACTCAAACGGGGTAACCTTTCAACCTGAAACCTATAATTTCTTTCGTTTCACGCTCGCTTATTTATTTTCTTCTAATAGAGCGGCTTTCTACATTCTCTTCTGATCAAAGATCACTGGAAGTTGCAAATGTAAAAGAAATGCATCATCATAATATATAACTGAAGCAAATAAAAAGGCTTTCTATTTATTATAGAAAGACGAAACACGGATATTGTTCGTGGTCTGTCTTTTCTGTAGCAGTATGGTTTTTTGGTAAAAACTCTTTTCCACGGCAAAAGTGCATGTTTAACTCATTCATTATCGCATAGTTGTGGGTAGGCGTTTATATATCATCTAATTTTTTGTACGCATGCAATGTGAGCGATCCAGTCATGAAATGAATTTAGTGTGTCTACCAATCTATATGGTTTAGATGTGAAAGAATCTTATTGCTTTCCTATAAGGGAGCAATGGCATCACCACAAGAGAAGGTGGTGAAAAAAGGTGGAAGATAAAAAATTAAATAAATTGAATAACGAGAATAGTACAGAGTGTGGAATAGAACTACATGATATGTGGTTTCATGTAAGCCTTTTGCTTTTTTGTGCATTTTAACTTTAATTTGAACGAGTCGGAAAACAATCCGGATGAGTTCAACAATTTTCAAGCAATTTCTGTAGTTCGTGTGGATGAGCTTATATTTTTTGTTTGGACGTTACTGTTGATGTGGCAGAATGGGCTGGCGCGATGACTGCTGTGTTGTTTGTAGGTATGAACCATGATTGATAGGGAACAGGTGAAACTAACGAGTGAGTACAAAACTAATGCCATGCTAGTATGGTCTACATGAAATAAGTGCAGGTGTACTATTCAAGTTTATTATTAAGAGCATTGTTGTGCGGTGCGAGAGGGAGTACAAACCGCTCTATGATGATTTTCCAAGATCCGTGAAAGCACAACATGCATGTATGTAGTATGATGCGCTCAATTTTTTTCTTTGTGCACATATCTTGTCAAGAAAAAATATTTTTCGTGATTACACGTAAAAGAGCGCAAATGGGTTTTTCTTGTATTATTATACTTGTTTCACACATTGTATTATTATTCTCTTTTTCAAGAAAATCGTGATTTGTTGTAGGTTTTACAACGGCAATCAGATCTGTTTCTTTATCCTGGTCGCCTTTTGTTTGAATAATATGTTCACTGACTTATGAAAATGTGGCATATCACAATATCATTCCACAATAAAAAATGACCACCACTCTATCGTATCACTCATCCTCTTTAATTCGCTATTTTACTAGTGAAAAACTGTAATAATCAGAATAATGTGCGTGTTATTGGATCACAAAATTGATCTCCATATATTCTTTTTATTTTCTCAAAGCATTTTATGATAGGCCTGTAAATCAAATTGCTTAGAAAGGTGGATTTTCTCAGGAATTTCACAAAAGAAAACAAGAACACGAGTGGCTGTTGAGTCCGTCACTGCAATTTATTTGATAAAATCTAAAAAAATTTACAGCATATAATATGCACATCATCATACATTTACACTACATATATGTTTCGGTTATTATTACCATTACCATGCACTTAAATTGGTGAAATATGAACTTCACAATTCACTATTCAGTTCGTCAAACAATATACATTTTTGTTTATTGTGCAAAAAATTCTGTGTCGCGTAAAACCACTGCTGCATTCATGCTCTACTCTACAAATAAACTGCGAGCCAAGTTTTTTAAAGATAATAAAAAGTACATGCCTACTAACATGCCATATGCCATATACCCAAGTGCTTACACTACAATTATTCGGTTGGAAATGCGTGAAAAATTTCAAAAGTCAGTGGTTCTTGTAAAAGCTGTATTTCATTTTTATTGCATCTCCAATATTTCAATAAACCTTTCAAAATGAAGGGTAATAATAATAATGATAGTGATACAAGGGAGAGAGAAATAAAACAGTTAACAATATTGCATCGAGGAAAGCGGAGATATAATATACCACCTATACACGCCATTTCATATTATTAAACTTGTACACAAGAGCGTGGAGAAAGAGATAAAATCAATGATAATAAATTGGTACGGTACTCACCTTTGAAATCTAGTTTAGTTCAATATTTTAGAACAATGTACATACTAATAGCTCAATGTTAACAAAAAAACCATCACAGGTCTTCTTTCTCTCTTTCTCTTATACTCAACCCATTCGCTTGAGTGAGGTTATCTCTATTTCTTTGTGTACTTTAATACTAAGCTTATTTGTTATAGATTTGTATTGCTTTTTATGTATGTGGGCTTCCTAATGATAATATATTACACTTTTCTGGCATTATCATATTATGGCGGTCTATAAACGTTAACACAGAGATAGTATTGTCTGGCTGTTTGTGAATAGGCAAGCTAATGGCAAAAACTCCTTTCAGTTTACTGTCTCCCTAAGACACAGAGCACACAGACAAATAGATTTTTTATGATGAAAATGGAGGCATAACATGGAGGATCACGAACTCATCCATAGGTGAAGCCCACACGTTTGCCCTCATAAATAAATAAATACACACATACCTATTCTCATCTTCGTCAACATCTTGTGGTAATTTCCATTCTCTGGTGTTAACTTTAACTGTACTGCACTCCCCTTCCCTTGATTTGATACATTTAGAAATAAGGCGTGATGATGGGATGTGTGGGGCTTATTGTACTTTACCATTTCAAAACGTAACATTCACCTTTCCCCACCAACACCTGCCAACTATAACAGACTGTACAGCCTGCCTGTTAAAGAATATTGCTTATATGAAGATCTGGAAGATATTATATACTTTATATACAGTGGCATCACTTTTTTGGTTGCATTTATATTACATTTTCATTCTGGTTTTTATGTTTATTTACTTTTAACAAAAAATGATATGATGCAAAAGGGTTGATGATGATGATACACCTGAAGATGACGACGAGAAACTTGAAAATAACGAAAAACTGCACAGTAGTAGAAATCTCATCAACATCTCCTGCAACATCAACACTATGACAAGAGGAGATATATCGTTAGTTGTTCATTAACAAAGTTCAACCCTAAAATTACATGGATCCACTTACCATCCTCATGTTAATTGTTCGTTAACCCAAGGGGAACATATACATAGAAATAAGTCTAATAATAATAATAAGTTTCAGTAATAAGAAAGGAAGAAAATGTGTTTTCACTACTATGTATACTGCTGTACCCATCATAAAAGTTCAAACGGGCACCATTCTCAAATGATATACTGTTACTGTGCTGTACACTCCTCTTTTTTATTAGTCAATGATCCTGGCAAGTAAAGTGTCCCTATAAAGCTTCAAAGATCGCCATTTGTACCTGAGCTTTTCCTCGGCTACTAAGAGCGAGTGCAATAACAATGATAATTATGATAATCAACCCTATTTCAATGAAGAGTACCATTATAATCAAAGCAATGCTCATGAATGAGCTAAAAATATGGCCCAAAATCTTTTGTGCATGATTTTCATTGTGAAATCGCAATTTCAAAACTGACTTTACTCACTCAAAGAAAATTAGCTATAGCAAATATTATTATTAGAGTTATTTTCCACAATTGCATGTGTTAAATTGAATTAGATAGGAAGCTGAAGTGTGTGTCATAATAATGGTTTGGTTAGTACAAACGTGCTAACAATATACACCTTTTTACCTTTAAACAATTTTCTCCTTCATGGTCTATATGAACTTTGGAATTTGCCTAATGTACTGAGACACAGGTATGCCTAATGTATAGGACCACCATATCTTCAATTGGCAGATTTCATTTCATCCCTTGGTCGTCAATGGCTGTTTCCTTGTTTTCCGTGTGGGCTATTTGCTTACACTTATGTAAAAAAAAAGTAATTGTGAATCCTTGTACGGACCTTCCTCCTTTGGAAAATTTAATAGAGTAAATACCTGTTGAATACTCTTCACACATTCACATTGACATTTTTATGCTTTTCTACTTGTCCGATGTTCCTGTTCCTCACGATCATGTAGACAGATTCTGTTCGAGTATCAGAAAAATATATTATAACGAGAACAAGCGTACTGTATGTAAAACAAGATGAAATTTTGACTTCGGAACAGTAAACGAGTCAAAACACAATCAAAACTGAAATGTAGTTATGATTTAAGGAGGTGCCAGGTAATTTAAAAAGTGCCATTTTAAGCGTTTTCCTCAACGTGTGAAAAATTACCATGAATCCGGTTCATATAAGCAAACCATATATCTCCCACTGTAAGGTGGATCTGAGCGTAATGGGACCCTTTTTAAATAATAAGTGTTAGCCACACAGGTGGTGAGTAAACTTTTTAATGGTTAACGATTCGCAGACAAACAATGCGGTAAATATGTGTAGTTCCAAAACTATATCGGTGTGCTGTTGTCGATACCAAGAATTTTACAATTTCTCGCAAGACGTGTTTCTGCAAAATGGTTCATACACATTTTCGTACCCGTTTCCATTTTGTTATGCTATGCTATAATTTTTTGGTCTGCCCTTAACTTGGCGGTGAAAGCGTCTTGATGTACATTACATGAAACTTTGGGATATGCCGCCTCTCTTTATTTGAAGTACTCCCATTTCCAACTAATTTCATCAGAGTACTCAAGCAATGACTGAACTTGTATTTATGTATCTTCCTCATTGTTCTCATTATGTTCATCAATGTATTTATCCATTTATTAGGAAATTTTCCAATGTTTCAATTTCATCAGTTTTAAAAGTTTTTGTAGCTCCTTGTTAACGCGTTTGCCGATTACCGATTCATCACAGTAATAAATTTCCTTTGTACAAAGCTTTTCCTCTGTAAGTTGTTTTGCAACTCCAATTCTTTATTTCTAACAATACGATGAAGTGATCTGCAAGCATTAAAGAAAAAAAATTGCGTTTTTTATTTTCGTAAATTGGAAGCGAGGGGCGTGCAACCAGAAGCTTTTAAACGCAGTTTTTCGACATTCTCAAAATTTCACAAATGAGTCCGACAAATTATAACTCGTTGCAAAAAATATTTCGCCTTATTACTTTCCTAGAATTTTGTATTAAGAAAACAAGCAGCCATGTCATTGTTATTTTCTTGAGCAAAATTAATTACCTCAAAAAAGTTATCGCGCAAAAAGTAATGATGTTACCAATAAAACAGAAATTGATTTAGAAGAAAAGTGAGTAAGAACGATGATGGTTAAATTAGCTTCTTGTATTTTCGTAAAAGAAGAAGCTTGATGAGCGCCGAGGTTTTGAACTGTTTTTTCTTCTTCTTTTTTGCCTTGTCAGTTGGTAATCATTCTCATCAACTTGTAGAAAGAGCAAATGATTAGCAAGTGATAAGTTTTTAATTTTTTGTTACATTCAATTTGCTGAAGAATGTCATGTATTAGGATTAATGATGAAAGTAATAAATGAAGTGACTGAACATAATGTTTGTTGGTACTACAGTGGCTACAACCTATAATTAAATATCATGTTTTACCTCGCTCTCTTGTTGTTTTTTCTTCTTCAAAGCTGAAGAGGTAATAAAATCATAAGGTAGGATGATGATATGATGAGTAAGTGAAGAAATGGAATGGAATGGAGGCATGAAAACTGGTTCAGTTTTTTTGGAGGACGATGATGAACGAAACCTTGGACAATAAACCGCTACTACCGCTGGTCCTGCTAGGTTTTCAAGATATTTCTTCCAATTTCAATATGTATTTTGCTACCAGTTTTTTATTTGCTTTCATCTTTTAATGTACTAAGGCAGGTAAACAGATTTTAGTACCGAACAAAATGGAATTTTTTAATTACCAACTAATAACGATAACATAAAAATACAAAGGAAAGATATTGAAATCCACACTGATGGAGAAATTTAGTGGAAAAAATTGTTGAAATTTGATCATAAAGTTGCTCCAGAAATCCCCTCAAGTAATTTTTACTTACAAATCTAAACGCTGGTATATTGAGCATAGCATCAAAAACATAAGAACAACGAGCTCTGCAAAGAGTCTAGGTGCTACCTATGATATGAAATAGGGAAAGCAGATTTAATTTTTTTTGTTCCTTAAAGTGGGGGTTGGACGGGACGAATGCTTCTGTTTTGACCACAGTTGTTTGTGAGCATAGTTAAAAATGAAAAGTATGCGTATTCAGCGTAGACAGAAACACCTAAACCTCTTATTCTTATCCGCCCATTTTCTTGGACGAAATATGAGAAATTAAACTTCAAAAACTCATAAAATCATATGCAAGTAATCATTTGCAGCAACTATATTGACGACTTCTGGTATTTGAATCCTTTTCATGTCATGTGCAGCATTCAGTTTACGAAGTACAACAGATGTGCGTAATACAATAGCAAAAAATGTTACCTCTATGTTATCGTAGGGCTGACTGGTATAGCCCGAGAGGGTTTTCTACAAACAGTAGCGAAATCAAGTCACTTGACTTACTACGAACACAAAAACGAATTCAGAGAAGGCAACAAGTAGCCATGAAAAGTTAAGAAAAAGAAGGCATATGCGCAACCAAGAAATAATATTTGTAACAAGAGCGGAAGACAGTAACGATATGATAAGATATGTGTTCAAAAGAACGGAGATAATGGGAGATGGAATTGGACGAGCCGGAGCTAAAGCAGAAGCCCCAGAAAAGTAGATCGACAAGGTGGTATAATCAATATCATGAAATATGTGCACACAGAGTCGTTTACTTTTTCCTGATATTGATAATGTACATTGTTACGAGGTAGGCAACTTTGCACTACCGAGAGAACACACGAGTTAAGAAAGTGAGTAAAATAAATCGTAACAAATTCCTGACTGTTACTTTTATCTATTCGTGTTCTTTCGGCAAAGGCTCATTAGAGATCCTAGTTGGGCTCATAATTCTTCATAAAATGGTTTTGCGATTCACGGAGCAATTGAGATATAAGCCTGTGAAACATGTAGATACAGATAATGCATGTATGCATCCATTCAGCATAAAATGTTGGTATTATGCAGAATGCACGTTTGATTTGTATTTTATTTTCTTGTATCGGTATTACCATTATCAATGTCAGTCAATCATATAAATTTCAGCAATGTTATACTTAAACATACCACACAAAGTTGCAGAGTTACATAGGCATATAGGTATTGTGAAAGTAAGAGAATAACATCAGCAAACATGTTGGGAAATAATAATAGTAATACGATATGCATAACAATACAGATGCCTCAAGTTGTAATTTTCAATAAAACGACTGACTTCAATTGTTCGCATGTCATGATTCTTTCAATTTTCAAATCGAAGACCACTGTTCTACAGATTGCTTTTTTCCGCTTTGTGATGTTGCTGCTGCTCCTCATCAATTGATATCTGTCGGGGTAGTCCAGGCAGTCATTCTTTTTTGCTATTATATTCTAGTCAGAAGTGGACTTTATTATACATATTTATCTGCGTGCGGTGGTGCAGAATACCTACCTACCTGTTTGCTGTAAGCAAAATGAGATGATGATAATAGCAGTGATAGATGATGATATGATATTATGTATAGCGAGTGCTATGATATATGTATCTTGTCAAGCCGTAATAATATATCTAATCATCTTTACCACTGTTGGAGAAAATGCAACATTTTGATTTTGATTCATTTATTGATTTGAGCAACAAAAGAGGGGGAGAGATGAACTAGTTGTCTTACTTTTAAATTAGTCTCAATTTATTTCAATTTTTCGATCCTCACATCATGCATTTTCCTTTGCTCACATTTTTACAATTCTTTGCTTGCTGCTGATTTTGATTGCCTTTGATTTTTGGCGTCATCATCATCAATGCTTTTTCACTGACTCGCAAGAGACGTAACAATAATAAAATGTATGTAAAATCTGTCGGTCAATACACTTGATCTACATGTGTGTACTGCTGATCGGCTCTGTGTGAGGTCGCCGATTATATACTTTAATTTGACCTAGCTTGAATATACCTAATACAATCCGTGAAAATTCAATGGACATACAGAATCACGAAAGTATGCGGGATGCACTGCATATATCTTATAGCTAATTTACTATTCATGTAAGATTGCATAATGATATTGATGCACGGAAGAAATACGGTTGGCGAATGGCAAGTTGAAAAATTGCGATTGACGTTAACGATAACTACTGCTGATTTTATGGGGTTCAAATATTTTACAGACAGACACGAGGGAAAAATACCTGCCATAACTTTGTTCGATATTGCGACAATCTACTAATTCTTATGAACTTACCAATAATGAACTGATAGAAAGAGTTACTTCTTCTAAAAAGACTTGTACTAAATCGGTAGGACATAAGATAACTTCCGTTTTCTTAGCTTTTGTTTAAGTAAACAGTACATAATTAGCATTCTCACAAAGAATCAACGTTGTTGATCGCTACAGATCGTTCCAATGTATAATCATCCTCAGCTTTTACATTATCTTGAGGGATGCACACTTGCATACAACCAGCTCTTAAAAACCAGGTCTTAATAGATAATTTCTGTAGTTCATTGAAAACTGGAGTTACTGGGGCGGTTTCACTGTTACAAATTGTAGGGTTGTTCCTCTTTTCACAAGGCACATAACCACTACGTGAGTAAACACCGAGCTATCTATTCCTTTTTTCTCAGGAAATTAGTCTGTGAGCATTTATGTAATCACCCCCCAGTATTCAGTAAGCTGAAAAAGATTCATTCGTAATTGTAAATTGTAGGTTTCACCCTCTTGCCGTCATTGTTGTTTTTACGTAGCATCCATTGTTATATAGCATGGAAATGTGGGGAGTCGGGTTTAGAAAATTACTGCTGCTCCTGATCCACTTTCAATTTTTTGCACCAATTTCAGTTTTTGTGTTGTAAAGCAGCAGCCACACAAATGATTACTACAAAAGCGGCGTTTGTGTAAAATGTACCTCTTCCAATGCACACAATTTAGGTTGCAAACAGAAATTAACGCATTCCTTCAATGGTTCTGTATATATAAGTGTATAAGCATATATTATATATAAGAAAATGTCAAAGAAATTAGGTTTTTGCTAAGAATAATAATGTATTCAAAAATTGATTTTTTGTTGTTTTTCAGTGATGCAGTACTCACCATATAGAATCCCCGACTCGAGGAACTACGAGGTAAGTCTGTTCCTAGTTATTCAAAACTATATGTATAGATAGTTTAAAATGCTTTTACAATTTACTCTATGCTGTTACAAATCTAGCTTTATTTACTTAGCGCATGTAAAACTCTATCATAATTACAAATTGTCATACTCACAGTATACTCTAATTCTATGCATCAAAAAACCAAACATGACATATATTTCCCGTCATTATAATACTTGGAATTTTTGTAAGGAGATAATGATATGGACACTGATATGCATTTAGCTCGAGTATAAAAAATAGAAATGAAAACCTTTCGTCCATTGTATTTGAATTAAAAGGAGCTCAACATTGTGACTGCTTCTTTAATTTATCCTTCTCAATGAGGAACAATATTCAATGTCTTTTGTCGGTACTCTTTGTGCAACAAGTAGAAGAAAAGAGCACCGAAAAAGTATGCGGACGAATTGTTATGATTGGGATCACATCGCATAAAGAGAAATCGAGTGATAGGGTTTAGTTTTTTAGTGGCAATGCCTCATTGTATATAGAGTTAATGGCATACTAGGAATTCTGGAATATATACATGACAGTTTATTACGTTCTGTGCATAATATTTTGATGCTCGTTATCAGGAAAATTTTAACACTAACTCGTGTCGTGAGTGAGTGACTATTAAGCTTGATATAGATAATATGATGTTATACTTTGTATTGTATTAAAAACTAAAGTTTTGCATTGCATGATTCGATGAATCTTTCGTAATGATAAGAAATCGATTGAATTGAATGTTACAACGCGGAAAGTTATGAGTTCGCTTTCATTTACTCCTCTGACATGACTTTGTAATAAAATTAAATCGAGTAGTAGTTAACCCGTCAGTATCATCTTAGATTATGCTCTTTTTATTTTAGCGAATTAGTTAAAGTAAGAAAGATAACTATCAAAGACTGCCTACAAACTTAACTTGTAAAAATATCATTCATTGCTGAGCTTAGCATTTTTTGTATACCAACTTCAAAACGATTTTATGTCTTTGCATTATACTCAGCTCAGTCATAGAAAAGAAAGAATGTGGCATTAATTCCACTTTTGTCCCTAATAAATTTTGTCAAGTTTTTTTTTTCAATTAGTTTAACCACCACATGTAATACTATTACATATCAGGAGCAACAATACAAAGACCATCAAGATCACCAGTGAATCATTACGATTACACGTAGCATACGAGAGCAACATGATTAAAACATGTGGAATGATTTTTTTTTCTGAAAGGGTAATATTACTGCTGTAGGCAATAAACTCGGGTACATTCTAAATAGCAAAAGCAGAGCGATGGATTTTTTTGTATAGTTTCTCACATGTTATGAACCACTTGAATGGGAAAAATCTTCTTTTGGACACATTTAGTTGATACTCTTGAAAACAAAATATGGGATCATCATCATCATAATATTATTACGAGCAAGAATTTACATACGATCTGTATCAGCAGGGAAAACTCTTTCAGTCAGTGTTAAGAAAGATCTCAGTGTTGTAAAGATTTGTACCAACATTTTTATAGAGAACATCACGGATATCCGTGTACTGAGTTTTTGTTGCCTAATTATGACTGGAAGGATTGAAAAAATTTGAAAGTTGTTCTTTTGTGTGAGCACCATGCAATAACAATAATAATAATCAGTGAAATAATAATCATACATCTCCCTCGGAATTCCTCACCTTTAGAAAACATGCCTAGCGTAGTAGTATGCACAATATATGTAGTAGTTAGAAGAGGCAGAAGCAGCTTAAGCAAAATGGACCATGTTAATGTCCATGGGTAATATAATGATGACTGAAACCAGTGCCAGGAAAGCCATTTTTGTAACTCCTGGATGGACAGTTCGTGTAATTCTCTTCATCATCAGTGGCACGTCTATATGACATGACTAGGTACAATATAACGAATCGCCTCAGTGCACCGTTTGACAAGATGTGTCGAGTTTGAGATTTTCTAGTTTTGAAGGATAAAAAATATGACGTCTTGAAAGAATCCGGATTTACTCGACATTTTTTTCTGATCAGTCTAGTTCTGTTATAGCAAAACCAATGTAATGTTTCTGGTTTCTTTGTATATTATTGCTTGTCCAAGTTCAAACTTTTTTATTTTTTCGCATGTGTGATTCATCAAAGCCTAAAGAAATCGGTGGAAGATAGATAACCAATTTCAAAAATAAAACACTAAATAATTTTCAGAGAGGGGAATGCAGGAAGCCAAGTAAAGTCCTTCAACCTATAATGTGCATTGCAGAATATCTAAACCCAGACACGACCATTGCACCATCATCATTATCATCATCTAATCTGCCATTGACCAAAGAGGTAAACAAGTTTGGTTCCTCTTCATTCCATATATGTACACACAGACAAACTACACATGTATGTGAATACGTCATCTTCTCTGCTTTTTGCCTTCGTTGCAGTAATAATAATAATGGTAATGACGAAGCATAAATTCATTTCCCTTTCAACATTCATTTAATATGATCTCCGTATCTTGTCGTGTACGCTAACTCTTGATTATTTTGTCCCCACTGCTTAGTTAATCCAGTTTCTATAATGAGTGATCGACTGGGATAAATAAATAATGTTGATTATTTAATAGTAATCGCCATTTTTCTTATCTAGATGAAGCACCCTAGTTGTTTTACTTGCTCATGTGTATGTTGTACTTCTAGTAGTGCATTCTGCTAATGGGATACATTTTTAGCAGTGAGCATAATGCGTGTACTTAGGTATCTGACAAGTGATCATGATGATCATGTAGTTCGTGGTAGACTGCTTGCACCACCGTTGATGATGATGAGGGTTTGCTTGTGTGCATAAGTTGTCGGGAAGATTTACGGTGGTTTTCAATTAGATCCTGCGTGACACCTTCCTTAACTGGTATGTTGCGTTTAGTGCATGCTGATTTGATCACAGTAATTGCATCGTCATCTTTTTCTCTATTTCAATGCCAAAACTTCTCACGAAGACACCTTTCCCAAAAGTTCTCAATCATGTCGTTTGTACCAGTTGTTATTATTTGTTGAGAGGAGGCTTGATACAATAAATCATGACCAACGATTAATCAATAACTCGTAAAAAGATGAAGAGCCAAGCAGAGCGGATGCAGAGAAAAAAGCGTTACCTATGAATAACCTCAGTAGTCGTAATAATGATAATGATAAAATGGCCTTGCTAGAAAGGTTGCCGTTATTATTATTTTTATTATGATTGCTACAGAAGTGAACGTACATTTATATGCTGGCCAAAATATTATTTATTATCACTAAAAAGTTGAATAATCGTATTTTTTTGGTAAATTGTAGCAAAAATTGTGGAAACATTATTATAAGGACTACAAAACGTAATAATAAATCTTAAGAGATCATTTTTATGTTTGTAGTGCACACAGTTAATTTAAGGCTTTCAATTCCCGACAGGTGTAATAATAATAATCATATCGAACCGTAAGTACGAAAGGAATAATGATAATAGAAGAATATATGTAATAATATTAGGAATGCGGTCCGTGAGCACGTCAAAGTCGATTGTGGTTCCTTATGTTTATTACAGGCACGTTTATCGTTTTTCTACTCAAGTACAAGTAAAAATGCCTCAGAAAGATCGATGGACAACTGCAACTACAGACCGGTAAAGCATCTTCCTTTCTCACTGTCTTCAAGATCAAAGAGGTATCTCAACATTTCAGTCGTCAAACTAATAAAAAGTGTAAAAATGTGCGGTTAAGGTTGAAATGGGTAATCAAGATAACATTACACGAACTCGTCCATCGTCAATCCATCTCTGCATACATAATATCCATATACTCGCGTCCATGTTGCCGTCCTACTCGTTCCTTTGCGAAAAGTAAGTGATGGACAGAAATTGAACGGCTCACAACAAAACTTCACCGCAGAACGGACGTGTTGTAAATAACGTAGAAACGAGATCTGCTACGTGAAAGTGTTTAAAGTAGCATGAAATACCTGGAACTGTCCTTAATATATGTTGGCAAACTTATCAATACTGCGGAGCCACAAGTTGAAAAGCAGAATAAACATGCTGGTTAGTACAGTCACTCATTCTTTGGAACATTTCATGTACAGCAATTTTTGTGAGGTGGTTTGCTGTCTTTTGTATAGTAACCGTCTACTCAAAATCCTGCATCTCGTAAATTACAGCCATTTTTTTTTTAAAAACCAGGCGAAAGCGTGACATGTCTATTCCATACTCATGCGGTTATGGTTTATAGCATCTCGTTCCAGTCAGGCCAAGAAAACCACCCACACGACAAATTACAGGCGTTTAGAAATTGTAGCTTCTTTATCCAGAGCCATTAGTTGTTTTGTTAGAGTAGCATTTCCACTTGACAAAAATAATTACTGTAATGGAACAGCAGTATTTTACTGTATGAATCATGAGCATAAACCCTTATTTTAAAGAGAATGGGGGAAATATGCAACCACGTTAACGGCTTTTCTCTGTTGGAGAAATTCAAATATTAGTAAACTCGCCTTTCTTTCCATCATCTACGACTACCCCTGGCCGTGATATAAACGACTCATTTTATTGCTCACTTCAGGACTAAAGTTCAAATTTCATTTTTTATATTGGATGGGTATAGGTTTCACCATAACCCAGAACTCTAAGGGGCGCGTAACTTTCCAAATATTAGTTAGATGTTTTTGTACAAACCAAGCTGCACAGTCTGTCGTAAAAATCATAATTTGCTTTGTATTGAGGTAAAATATTTAAGTGCCCTCTAAAGGTGACCTGGGCTCATCATTGTCATCCTATAAGATAACAATAATTATTTCTAAGCACAGGTAGAGCGCCAGTTTAGTCGGCTGCAAATCTGCCAAAGAAAATGGTGATTATACATAAAATATACTCATGTGTATATAAACTAATATGTACAAACAAACAAAGTGATTGAAACTTTTAGCAAGGATTTTTTAAGGATCAAGTTGAGCAACGTCGCTATAAAGCATGATACCCACCGCTGGTGCGGATGAATGAGGGTATAGTTATCACCAATTTTGATGAAAAATGTTCACGCATAAAGATGATGACCTTTAACCAAAAAGAAAAAGGCTTGTAAATTGCGTACCAATAAAAAGTCAATGGGAAATCAGGAAAGACTGCGCTAGAATAAGATGAAAAGGCTAAGACGTTACAGTGTTTTTGCACGGTAAAATGTTCACTTCTCACCCAAACGTACTCACCGTACCAATTGTGATGATGAAGAAATAAGAGGCGTGTATTTGAAATTTAATCTGGTGTGTGTGCCTCTCTCTGGGGGAAGATGATGAAGCCACAAAAGTGGCATTAAGGGTATTATTACATTTACAGGCACGTAGCAAGTATGTAATTCATTTCGTTTTTAATAGCAGAAGAATATATAGGTAGATATGGGTAAAGAGGCAAGTAGAAAGTGCGTTTATTCTGTTGTGGTGAACTTATTTGCTATTACTTATGTGCATGTCAGGCTCAGGACATTAGTCAAATAACCGATTACGATTATTATTGCTCTGGCACGTTATTGTTATATTATCTGTCGGTGGCTGGGCTCTTCGCCCATTCATCAACTTGCCCTTTATTGCCGTTTCACAATATTAGGCTATTTGTCTTATAGACAAGTGGACAATTGAGTGGCAAAAGTGATTTTACCCCATTTTCTCAATTGCATTATTCAGAGTATATTTTTTACAAATCTGAAAAGTAGAGGACAGAATATGAATGCTACATAGTTGTAGCAGTAGTATGGGGTAGTTTTTTTATTTACTTTTGTAATTTGCAATGGATATTAGTCCAATGTAAGAAAAAGTGAAATTTTGCCAATCGATGTATGTAGTTCTAAGTTATTTAAAATAATATATGATTCCAGAGATTTCACGCTTGCAATTAGTATGTTTTTCATGACACCATGATACAAAAATGCTTCGTTTTATTCTGTGGTTTTAAACAAAACATTCCCAAGAAGACGAATTTACAACATTCTTTTCATTTTGACGAGAATGTTACACTTGCAAAACTGGAATAATTTACTGGGAATTAAAATGTCTACAATTTACAAAAAATATCAACATAAGCATATATAAAATGTGCACTGTCGACTTGGTTGTAAGTTGGCTGAAATTGTGAATTTGAAAATAGACAAGAAAGATTACTTAGGTTGCACTCATTCCGATAAGTGAACATGTATGCCATAATACTTTCACATTATAGTTTGATATACAAAGTATAACGAAACTGTTGTTCATAAAACATCGAATTTTCTATTGCATTATTGCAACCATGTTGTCTGGGCTTGTTTTTTACACTTGCGCGCTTAGCATGGGGCCATTATGATGAGGGCACAGGGGTTGTCGATGTCAGTCGGAGCTGCTTTTTTGATATATGTCAGGCATTTAAGGTAATGGGAAAATTTTGACTTGTACATTCCTAGGATTTTTTCTGACATTTTTACAGATACACTTTTATATACTGTAATGTTTCAGTCTTCAGAGTTATCTTTTCAATTTTATTGGCAGACACAATGTATATTGTTATTACTGTCTAGTGAACCGATGAACTATTAGTAGGTCTGGGTAAATAGGGAATCCCCCTATCTTGATAAACTTAAATAAGAAATAAAATTTTTAGATTCCTGTTACCAATTTTATGAAAGCTGATAATAATTTATGTTCCGATTCATTAATATTCAACAATTAGGAAAAAGATGTGTCAACGTAGGGGTCCATTAAATTAGAATTATACAGTCAGTGATTTCCAATTTCAATATAATATAAGGTGATCGATTTGTTGTGGTACCACAAATAAACTACATATTTTATTACGCTAAGATAATCAAAATGGATTTTCAAGGAAAACAAGAATATCACAAAAATTGTTGCAATCATTCAACTTCACATTATAGATCTTATATCTCTCAACACTCCTAATAATACTAATCTCAGTAAGATGAACTTGATTTATAATTAATGAACATATAAACATTTTATATGGAATGTATCGAAATGTATATGAAAAATAATAATAGCAATAAGTTTGATTAATCTAATCGGTTTGGCAGTCCAAATATGGCGAATTCAGGAAGCAAGTTTCATTTGCTTGTAAATTGCAAATATGTAGGTTGGTTGATAGACACAATGAAATGCATGTACCTATCAATAAAGGGCAATGGGTAGAAATATTACTTTTTTAAGGGGCAGTGGTGGTACATCATAATCATATTGTTGTGATGCCAGTACATGACTTTAGTTGTAACTCCTCTGTCAATTTAATGACCACCAGCAAACTGCTTTCAACTTTACCGAAAATTGTAATTTTACGAAAATAAGTACTACTTTTCAGCAAAAAAGACTCGTTTCATCATCAGTATATGTTCTTTATTTGGTGTTTTTCTGAACTGATACCGATACAACAACAATACAATTAAAATGATATGAATACAAAATACAGAGACATCTTCTCAAGAGTTGAGGCACAGGCTTAAATGACTGGTACTTTTCTCTAGATTCATTACTACTACTTCTTGCACTACAGAAATAAAGCTGGTAGATTGTGACCTCCTGTGGTTCTGCTGGTATGATAATGATATATAAAAGTGCCATTTAAATGCTCTGTTGTGTCTTGATGAGTACTTTCATCTTGGATTATCCAAACAACAACCAACAACAAATGCAGTCAAACTTTATCTCAAACAAGAATACGAAAAATAACTCATTCATTCCTAACATAATTAATAATTAATTCACTTCATGTGCTTTTCCTTTATGCCGCTGGTGCGATGGACAGAGTGCCTGGTGCTTGGCGTGTGTACGAGCATGTAGGTAAAAAGAATTGATTTGGGTTTGTAATAAATAATTAATTCATTTCGTAAAGTCGATTCGCGTTCTTCATGCTAGATTTGTTGTCAAATCCTTTTCGATTATATTCTGATTATTGTTGTATGTTCTGCTTTTGCTGATGTGATGATTTTTCTTGTTTTCAATTCTCATTGTTTGCTACATTTATTACAAAATATATTCACTCCACACACCATGTTCTTTTATTTGCTGTCCATTCCAATGATGTGGGAGGTAATGATGAAAAATAATAGCCTAAGGTTTTCAGCATCATTCTTTTCCCATTGTTGGCCGATGGCCAACACTGAAGAGGTTATATATGGCATCATAATATATTATATTAGGTTATCAAAGTAATAATGTTAACCGTGCATGTGGCATTCACTTGGCAATTGCTTTTGGCAATCAGCTCATCTTCCTTTGCATATTAGATCCATATCCACATTTTATTTATATTGTATACAAAAGCCATCCAATCGCACATTCCCCTTAAATAAAATCAATAGTTTCTCGATCACTTCTCGAGATACTTTTACTGCTCAGTTTATTTGTAGTTTAACAGCATCCCCATTGTTTCAAAGGGTTAATTCAATTTTCGGTGGTGGTGGTGGCTACATAGTAGAAATAATAACAGCGATGCTTGCAAGATCCGTATCACAAGATCTCCTGTTGTTTGCTGCTATTATGAACAGTTTGAGAGTGCTAACTAATGTAGGCAATATATGGGGTATATGAAAATATTAGCATATATGTATATGGGAACAAAGAAGCTAGTACTTGTAATAGCGATAATGAGCATGTGCTGCATATGCTCATACATAACTAAATGCAATAACAGGTGGAGCATCACAATAAAAACACTTAACACTTCATGTTTGATGGGACTGGTGCTATATGGTTTCTTTTTTAGATGTTTGTTCTGAATTATCTCGTGTTGTTGGTCTTTTATTGTTTGCATTTTATGCTAAACTCAAACCATCTCACTAAGAAGAGAAGTTGCTATTTTTGCTTAAACCTGCATGTTTACAATAATATGTTTATCTATGAAACCTGACACTTGAAACATTTTCATAAACAGCTTGCCCTCTTTGTAAAAATATCGAGCTAATATTATAGATCGTGTACTTGTACCACCTGATAAGAATATCAGCATCTGCGGCAAATGTAGCAGTGTGACAGTATATACCTAACAAAAAGGCAATAAGTGCGCACACGGGCACACACCTGTATTTTATGAAAATGAGCAGCTCACGAGATGTATGTTTTCCATTTCTCTTCTTCTTTCCTTTGATCTGATACATATGTAAACGGGAGGGTAAAAGGAGAGAAAAGTAGGTACATATATACCTGGTCAAGGAATATCTCTTCCTATAGAAAATACGTAATAGACAAATAAAAAACCTGTTGTTCGTCTGACAGGAGCAATATAAAACAAAATAATATGCAAGCGGATTAATTTTCACAAGCCACAAGTCCACCTGGTTATAAGAGAATTTATATCACAAGTAGGAATAACGTATTGCCTGTTTTCCTCCATTTTATATGTTCTTGATGTCAGTTTAAATGCACGTTAATTTTATCACTCGGGGATTTTTGCAAGCTGAAAATCCAATTTTTTCCACTAAAAAATGCTCGTGTGGTGGACTCCTTCTTTTTCTTTCTACTACTGCATCGTTTAAAGATCAGATAAATGCCACAAATAAAGCTGGCGTACTACCACTTTCTGACGAAACATAAAATTACACGGAGCGTGTTCTTGTCTTCTTTCTCTTTCCCCTGTGCATATGTCCAAGTATTTATATATATTGCTTGTCTACTCTTCAAGTGAGCCGGCTTGTACCGATATTTTATCCTAGACAGATCACAAGTTGTTTGATGAGATGAGTGTACTGTTTTTGTTATCTCTATAATACCGACTACAACACCATTAGTTGTACACATTTTCTTTTAAGTTTTTATCCAACCATTTGATCGCATTCCTAACTCTGTAATTTCTTTTCTGAGTTGTAGTCGTATTTCTTCTTCTTCTGAGAAAGATACATTCAACAGCAGGACGATATTCAAATCGAATTCATGGACTTGGATAAGTATGCCTCCTCAATGTACCAACAATGACGTTAAATTTTTTAGACGCAAGAAACCTTGTTTCAAGTCAATATAGATTTTGCATAGAGATAATATCACGTGGACGTTTAGATACGTGTTGATAAGCATGCGTGTATACTTTGTGATCCACATCTATCGGCTCACCTGCGATAATCTACTGTGAAGTTATTGAGGTGACAACGACGTGGACTCATTTGATTCAATCACTTAGGTATATGTAGTTGCTTGCATAGTCAATTGTCCAGTGAGGTATCATGTCCAACCGCCGGCGCAACGCAACTTACATACCTACATCACCTTGCTTTTGTTAGTGGCAAAATAATTAATTTGAATGAATTACTTTCCTTCGCTCTAAAATTTTCCATTGTGGCCATTGCTTATTCACTTTTAATTTTCTGTCGTTATTTGATATGGTAAGTGGAGCACCCCTATGTGTGGGTTCCCCCTATCAAATCAAAGTTTAATACCTCATATAAGTGAATCCAATCAACTCCAGTTTTCATGAAAAATCTCAAATTTCTGTAAAATATGCTACACGATTTCTCGTTCAAGAATTTTATTTCAGCACCATGCTCTAAAATATGTACCAGAATATGAAAACAGCCTTTCTCCGCAGCACGAGAGTAGCTACAAACATGCATAAACTCCGATGCTTAGAGCGTGTTAGATAGAGCTCCGTACGGATATGATCATTTTACTGAAAGATGTGTTTCTCTAAATGTGGTTGGTTCCTCTACAAAAAAATGTGCATACTCTCATTTTCAGAACAACAGATAAATTTGTTCATGATGATACACCCAGGTCAGATATTATATTACGGGGATTGCATCCAGACTATGGTAATAATTTGAAGAAAAACTAATGAGATCGTGGGAAATAAAATGATTTCAGATTTCAAGTTCATCTCTATTCTATCGTTTTCATCTGGTTTTTTTGTTGATTGGTTAGATGCATGTACAACCATACAAATGCAAATGATCGTAATGGAATTGGTTTGTTTACTTGCTTATATTTGTTGTAGGTTTGATGAGGATGATGAGCTCATTCGTGAGGCAAACTTGTAACATGTTTGTATGTAAATTACCTAAACGCTTGTATGTTAATCAGATGCTCCTACAACAGAGTTTTACATACCTATATATTGTGATCTAGTTTAAAATACTCGAATAACTCCAACAATATTCCATAATAATCCATGTATAGTCTGCATTTCATTAAATGAAATCGCTCGTCCATCATGAATACTCAACGAAACAATGTAGTTGACATTTTAGGAATTTTTTCAACATTTATTACTCAGCAAAACGAGAAAAAGAAACATGTCAGTAAATATTTATATGAAATGGCTGACGAAAACTGTCTGCGTCTTCATAATGGCAGGCGTATATTTGCATTGTCTCAGTCAGAGGTAAAATGGCAAAAAATTTTTGTGCGTTGTGTACATTTTAAATTTTTTAATTTTCTCCTGTGGTGATAGACTTGCGCTATGCATGCCTAAACGAACTTCCAATGAGTTATTAAGCAAATAAATCCATTAGATCGATGTAAAGATAAAATACAACTTTACGTATGCCTTGTCAAGCTTCTTTGTACATGACATGCCGTTATTTGTGTAATAAGTATGTAATGTTGTTTTTATTCTCTGTCTCCTCTTGTTCTTCTTGAATGAAGTTCTTATTTGTATTATTGTACTATTTAGTAAAGATAAAAGAAGCTCAGATGCGTATGTAAGAAGAAAAAATAATGTCGCTCATAATGTATGTTGCTCAGCTTACAATAATGTCCCATGATGTCACTTGAGTGGTTATATAGGATGCTAAATAGGAGATAATGGCATGTTTAAAGAAAGTACAACATTTGATATTTATTTTTCATTTTAAATCGTTGGTTTACCCAGTGGTTAGTAGTGTGACCAATAAAATAGTACATTACATGAATATCGAGGTAGTCGCACTTTTAAAAGGTGTGCATGTACAATCGGTCGGTAATCTGTACAGGCCCAAGGGTGATCATCTAGGTACCACGCCACATAAATGCTCAGGTACAAAAAGTAAACGAAAAAATGCCATGAAGCAGTAAAGTCATTTTTAATAATCGCATATTTTGTATGAATGGTAGGAGCATTTTATGGTACAACATTTGCTCCAGAAAACTTTCATAAAATTGCAATTACAGTGAGCAAGTTTAGGTACGACCCACTGTCACTGGCTGTGCTATAATTTATAACGTACCTTAATTTAAGAGTACAACATTGCGTCATTCAATCATTAAAACAATGTTCAGAGTTCTGATCCTGATACAGTTTCAAGATGTACTTTCAAAATGCAGGTTGTGTGTTTAATAATATGTAGTTTAGCATATATTTATAACAGGCTTTGTTGATTGCTTTTTTAGAACACTGTCTTAAGCTATGCGTGCTTACCGGACAGCTTATTTTCCAATAACCCGTGGAGTTGTCGGAAATGCAAGTGTGTCATACTGTTACTGCTGCAAATCCAATGCACAAAGACACAATATAAAATGTGTTTCAAGAAATCTAAAGAATGTAAAAGTATTGATGTATACAGCTTAGCTTTGTGTATGAATATAAAAATATGTATATTCTTTAAATTAATGCACATACGAACAGGTATTCATAGGTATTAATGAAGTGATTTGAAGTCTTTTGTGCGGTATGGTCTCCACAGTCCATACAGTCCATGTATAAACATGAAGCCTACAGGAATGCAGAGTAAATTTGCATTGTGGCTAGCCCAGAAGAAAGAATCACCTTTCCACCACCGTAACTAACGAGCCAAAAGATGGGATGCGGCTGTTGTTTAGCTTACTCATAACCTCACCTATGTACGTAACAACACACTTGGGAAGATTTTAACACGCATCATCTGCTGAAGATTGCTTTGTACGCTAAGATGTGTGTGATGAATAGAAGAGGATAACTGCAATCATATTCCGATGCGTCTATTATGTATGTGCATAATATTTTCATGTATGAATTCTTTATAATGTGCTATCAAAATGATTCACTGTAAGATTAGGAAAATGCAATAACAGCAATGGTGTTTCCTTTTCGCTCGAGGTTATAATGTTTTTTAACCTTATAATGTTTCACAAGGAATTGCGTATATACTTTTATACTTTTACTGGCAGTGACTAATTCATAGATTCACAATATATAACGGAATTTGTAGTGTTTCTGGATTGGGCAATAATTGTGGACTATTTACATCACTGAATTACAAACCTTCAAGTTGAAGCGTTAAAAATATATTAAGTATAACAGCAAGAAAAGTCGTAATTTTTACTTGCTCATGTTATTTCTCGACATTCTAGTGATCTCAAATGAATTTATGCAGAGAATTTAGACGTTTGCTAGATAATAACTTGCAGTGTACTTGCTTGTGAACATGGACATAACAGTAAGGAAGAGAGAAAATATGATCAGTGTAAGCCAGAGCAAGTCGAATAATAACCATAATAGCTACGTGAAGCCATTTCAATGAACAAATACAATTCATTTCATTCTTATGGGCAACGTGATATGAGGAGTTGGTAAAAATGCAATAATAACAGACAAGAACTGTATAGGAATATGGATAAAGGACTGCTGGCTCACTTACACAGGTACCATGAAAATTAAATTACTTCTTCGTGTAAATGGCTCTCGTAACTGTCCTTCTGATGGTCATATGCCATATCTTACCTCCACAACAGTGGACACTGGTAACAATAGAGTAAACTTCTATTTTTTTCAAACTGGAGGTATGAATATTTAAAAGTGTAGCACTGCTTCAGCATGAAATGAATTGGTGGTTAATATACTCCAAAAGAACTACCGGGGCGACATTATTGCTGTTACTTGCTGCGCTCTCGAGTAAAGAGTCGTAGTCAGTGCGGTAGAATTTTTTACTCCCAGTTCATTTTCTTTCATGACAGTGGTCTCATATCTGGATATCATTTTACTTACTGTTGATCTATTCAAAGTTACTATATTTTTTCACTCCTTTTGTATTATTTCTGCCTACATATTCATAACTAAACAGAATCACTAGCCATGAATTCAATCCTATATATACGCATATATTCATATATATGTAAGCGCAACTAGAAAAAAAATTGGAAAATATATTACATCTTTCGTCTTCTTATTATTCATAGCTAATATTCATCTCTGTGAATCTTAATCATCGCTGGTGGTCCCTTATTCTCTTTCAGACGCTAAAATGTTATTCTATATCCCTTCCTCTTTTGTTCATCACCTAAACGAGACCAAAAGTACTTCTACTTTTTTAACCCACAACGAACAACCGAGAAAGTGCATCACACACACACACACAAACACACACTGAATAATAAAGCGCCAGTGTGCTCAAGTCATAGGTGTTCTTATTGTTACTGTTATGATGATTATTATAAGCGCATTGTTCGTAAAACCACACAGACAACGCGGATGGACAACTACCGGGTTGTATTTTAGAATCTGGGATATCCAGTGTTGGCTCAGAGGCCGGTAATATAGTAACTCAACCGTTGTCTCTTTTATGCATGCTGACTGCTTGGTTGTTTTCCCTTTTGTTCATTTTGTGGTGGTGGCCTTTTCACTACAATTCTTCTAAATAAATAATGATGATCATCACCATTATATTAAGTCGGTCTGAGCTCTTATACTGCTTTTCTATTCATATGCAAAATATCCTTCTCTATGTGTTTCAAGTTTCAATTGAATAAGGAGGAAAGAAGAAAAATGGGCTTTTGTCTAAATTACTGCGAAAGATAACGATAAAAAAGTTGTTATTAAAAGTACATTTCTTTGTATCATACATTAATCGATTTCTGACGTAATTATGACTGTAAACACGCCTTCTATACTATTCAAAGGAATTGGATTCTCATTTTTATTCCTGGTCTAGTTTCTCTTCTCTGGACTTGCTGGTTCTCTGGCTGCAATAAATGTAACAATGGCCAATACAATTCTAATATGATATTAGACCCGTAAACAAATTCGTAAACTAAACATGAATGCAAGAGGTACCAATGAATCTTTGGAACATTATATTCGGAGAGAAACCTAATTTATGCGTTTATTTATCATTATGGTTTTTGTGTGTTCTCTTTAACGAAAAAAATGACTTTTGTTTCATGGCGGACTGCTCTCGCTCTGTTTTGTTTCTCGTTGAGTTTAAGGTAAATAAAAGGAAAATGAACACATCGTGTAATATATAAATATTATAAACAGTTTTCTCACTTAAATAAATTGCACAGTAATTCCTGGAGTACAGAAAATCAAATTGTTTCAGACGGTGCCAACCAGCAGATAGGAATCTCTATGTGTGGAGCAGTCACGATTTCATGAAAAGTTAAAATTTAAACAAAAGTACACAGAGAGGAGATATTAAGTGTACTATAATAATACACGTAAGTTTGATAGGAGCGGATTCGTGTAAAATAGCTACTTAAAAATTACACAATTGTTACACATTTTGATTAGCCAGGGTAAAAAAATATTCCATTTACTGCAGGACCATAAATATAATCGCAATTATTATATGAATGTGAGAAAAAATGTCGTGAAGTTCTTATCAGAGAGAGAGTAGTTAGCGACTTAGCATTAAATGAATGCTCACGGATGAATCATCAGATCAGCAACAGTTGTAAATGCTACAAAGAGCATCTTCTAAATCAGGAAGTATTAAAAGTCTTTTAAGTAAAGATAATCAATGTCATAGAATAGGCATTTATGACGCCTTAATCATCATCAGCATGCATCATCCAGATCAAACTTCTTTTGTGAATCAATGAAGATCACCTTTTTGCGGCGGCACGGCATTGTTGTCAGTTAGGTGGTATGATGCATGCATGCACACATTTCTGAACTGCACAGTGCACAAGCAAGTAAGCCAGCTTGCTAGATCTGCACATAATGACCATGTCACGACTGATCTTGAAACGCCTTTTGTAAACTAGATATATCAAGTTATTATGCGTGTCTTTATTACCTGGTACACATTTACCTACAAGAAGCAGTTCAATCACAATAACCGTATCAGAGCACATGGTATACGCGGTCTTTAAAAGAAACTTGGTAATTGTAAAATGAAAAAAGTACATATTACACCTTTTTTCTCGAAAGTCATCTTCTAAATCCCCTATAATGACTTTTTATACTGCTAGAGATCTTTGCATGACGCGATAATCAAAGAATTTTTTGTTAGATAAAAAGTCAGAAAAAAGAAGCATCTTTATGGATTGTCGAGTAGAGCACATCGAAACAGGAAGACAAGTTGTGTATAGTTTATTGAATACCAGGTAGTGTAGAAATAATGAATGGGAGATGAGCAACGTGTAAGGTAAATAGTCAATATGCGCTAGAATATTATCATCCACTACCAATAAAAAATCCACAAGGCACCTGGCTCATGGTCACATTAAACTCAATTATGATTACCTATATGTTTTGTCGTATAGTAAAAATATTACATTTATCATTTATCAACATAAAAATGTATAATGCGATATTTTTCTCATTTTGCGCCTGATTCAACTATCTGGCGAAACTGCATGCATAGGTAATATAAAATTTGAGGTATAAAATGTGCTTTCGGTACATGCAACACAAAAATACAAAATAGTTGAGCTAGCTTGTCGCATATTGTACGGACTGCAATAATTTAGTGTCTATTTTTTGTACGCTTCTGTGTGTGTGTGCTTGTTGTTATTGTTAGTGCTGATGATGATGAGACAGTCTGACAGAAATTGTGCTCATCTTGACCTTGTAACTCTTCTGGATGAATTATTGCGATGACTGATGATGCTTTTCAGTCATGATGTAGATCTTGGTTGAGGAATAAAAAATATGCTTATTTTGATAATTTGGAGCTTATGCAATTTAAGTTTATTGTATTTATGCCTATTTATATGTATATATGGCCAGTTCATTTTGGCCTTTTTTTCCTTTATCATAATAACAATCAAATTCTGATCTATATAGAGTTTGTGTGCGGCAATTTGAATGGTAGGCACTTACATCCATTCATTTATAGCGTATTACACTTTTTTACAAGGAAAATAAACAATTCTAACCATTTTATGGCATTGACGACCAAGCAGTAGTTCTCCATTTTGGTCATTCATGTGTTCAGAACCTCCAATATATATGCATAATGTAATCTTCTTTCATTATTATTAGCGCAAACTATATAAAAATGTATGTATGTGTTATCAAAATGTGTAAAGTCAGTCCTACCTTGCACAATAATAATTTTATGACAATAATTCATTGTTAGATACACTTGTTCAGAAAAAGAAGATGAGCGATAAGAAGAGCACTGAAGATTTACATTTTTTATGCATAACTCTGTGTCAAGTCATCATTCATTCATATTACTTCACACATACTGCAACCCGAACAAGACCCTCTCCCACAGTGTTCTATATTATAATATTCTTGTGTAGATTGTGAATTATGAAAAATAAATGAACAGTGAAGATGATAATGATACGCGATTTAACACCTACATAATGCAGATATTTAATATATTTACCCTCGAATGTACCTGTTGATATGTTATAAATTCAAGTTTGAGAAGCATTCTTTAGGATCGTCTCATCTTTTCGATGGACCAGTAGTAGTAGATCTACTAACATATAAACCTATGCGTAAGTGTGGTAAAGTACCTTTTGGCTAATTCCCACATCATCTTCAATTCTTGGTATCCCCTCTTCACATTATCTTTTAGGGAGAAGAGCGATGGTGGTCAAAACTTCTACTTATGTTGCATGGTTTTCTCGTGAGTCAAGTGATTTTCAAAAGCAACCTGTTCTATATAAATTGCTCTTGTTTTGTTATACACCTTACACCTATCTGATGATTAGTATTTTATTAGATCATGAATAGACCTTCCTATCCTTAGGGAGACATGAGACATCCTTCTGTTTTACTGGTCATCACGATCATTTTGAACGCGCATTTTGGGATCGTGAATGCTATGAAAGTATGACTGTACAAATGACTTAATGTTTTTTCGGCGACTTGTTATAAGATGGAGGGTTGTAACAGAGATTCTCTTGTTTCTTTAATACATAAATATTTTCAATGTCCAATACTCACACAAATCTAGATCTAGGTGCACATTAGTATGTGGTCTGTTTGCTTTGCTGGAGCTTGTAAGCACACTTGCTTCATATAGATTTTTTAGCATTGTCACCTTTCGTGATTTAAAAAGGATTTGCAATTAGTTCAATTTGTAGTTTGAGACATCGTCACACTATCGTTTTCGGGCAGAGAAAGATCCTGTCAAGTAAAATACGTGTAATAATGAATCAGCACAATTTGCGAAATACTGCCATATATGGAAGTGATCTGTTAAGCTAAATTGTGGATAAATAATGTCATTCAAAATAGTTAATAAATCTAGTATTGCAGTGGTGTATCAGTGACTACATCTTAGCTGTCGTGTAGCTTGTATCTATTTGTTCATTGTGCTAGTGCTGCCTTAAATTGGTGTGACATTTCAAGCATCGACATCTCACGACTGAATACAATTCGCCTAAAAATTCAAACTACATAGGTATTACATTATGGATATCTCTAACTCATCTCCCTATAGAACTAATGGTATGTGGTCGCTCGTTAGCACCGGACGATATAAGGTCAATGATTTACAATAATTACAATGATAATATGAAATCAATTGTCTCATTCTTGGTGTCTACACCGCGTTTGGTGGTGAAGAAATACCTTTGTTCCTAGAAAATGGATATTGTTTGGAGACAACTTTTGTAGTTCAACCTGAAATCATAATATATGTATCAATATGAAAGTAAGCACAGTTTAAATTATAACAATCGTTTATGACTTTGTATCGAATGATTCATATCCATATTAATATAATATGTATGTATGGACCTAGTTTCTATTTAAATTTTTGGTCTTCGGAGTATTATTACTATTAATACTATTTTTTATTGATGATTAGTGATAATGAGTAATACCAATATTTGTAATACACACCACCAAAAACTTTCGTTTTTTGTTGATTGTTGTAGATTGCTCATGACACTATTAAATCGCCACAATTTGCTGACAATGTGCATTAGCTTTCACATTTTCCTAATTTATAATTTGAATGTGACACATATTTCATACAGTGGTAAAGACGAGATTGACAGATTATCCTGATTATTATTGTGAGGACAAATAAGAAAGTTACATCATTTCACAAATTGGCCCGTGATCAACCTGACTTGTAGTATCAAATTGGTTTCTTCTTCGCCTTAGCATTGCTTGTGATTATTTACTGATTTGAGATAAAGCACATACGAATAATAGCGTACATTAATGTCAATTTATAAAAATTGTGACCACGTTAGCTAAGAGGATTCCATTTTAGATCACGATTAAAATCACACAAAAATAGAGTATCTGGACATCATCATGAAAATCAAAGGAGAAGGCAAAAACGTAAGTTTGCAATAATTTAGAGTATTTGCTGTTGGTAATGTGTTTTTGCGTGCGTATTTTGCTTATGAATTATTCAAAAAGTGGAAATAGTCGAAAAACTAGATTCTTAGCTTCCATCATCACAAAAAACATGCACACAGGTTGGTTCATGCCATTATATTGTTTACCTTCGTGATGATGATAACGAGGATAATCTATGTAAAATTAATATATTTTCGGCACTTTTTCTATCAAGAAATAAATCTTTTCCCATAAACTCTTTTCCATGTTTTCAGTAAAATCTATTGATCATGGCCCGGCGATTATTATTAAGGTGGACAGTTGATGTTCGTTATACTTACAAGAATATAACCTTGAGACAAACATAGTCTAAGAAAAAAATGTCACTGTCATCACTAGCCTGAAAGCTAAATTCAAAATGTCTTCTTAGTTAACGAGCTAAAATTAGAAAATCCTGTATACACGGCATAATAGCTAACTAGGTAGCAGTAGCGCATCAAGTCAAGTTTTTAGTTGTACTAGTAGTTTTAAACCTGAAAAGCGAGAGTACGTTTTATCTGCCTCTATAGGAATGCATCTATGTTATGTAATCACCTTTACCTTTAAAATATGCTCTACTAAATTATGGCACAAATGTCATAATAATAATAACACTTGTGACTTGAGATGATAATCTTAAGTTCTCGAATTTGGGCTTGTTAATGCCATTTCATTGCTAATGTTAATAGTTACACTTAACACGCTCGAGACATAACAACAGCACGCGGACGCAATAAAATGGTCTTTGCATGACATGACTTGAGGATTCCTTATTTAGGGCTAGTTCATATAGTACATATTGCGTTATATAAGTATAGATACCTACGTGGCATATCTTCTTATTCAGTTGAACTGGTTCAGAAGAGCAGATAGTGATTATGATGGTGTTGTTTGGTGTTTAGTTTCAAAGGTTCATTTTCTAGATTCCCTAACAAGTTTAATGCAGCTGTGAAAAGAAACACATAACATATTATATGCATCCGTGTATATTATTATTATTATAATAAAAAATTGTAGTTAAGCAAACGACACAAGTAAGGACCCTAAAATCAAGGCAAGAACGCATATAAGCAGAGATTTTATCTGCACTTTGTATTTGTAGATCCTCATGATTATAATAGCGTAACACAATAATCATAGGACAATAATTATAGCTACTTACGTTGAGCTAGTGATATTATTTAGACGAGGGTCAGTATCTATCTACTGGTATAAACTCTACTTGGGTATGTCGAAAGGGTGAGTATTTTTTTGCTGCTGGTAACATTGAATTTTGCTTGTTTTATTGGACGTTTTAATGCTTATAGGCTGAAGTCATTAGGGCACGTTACTAACGATGCACCTTGAAATATATATGCATGAAGTTTAACTTTTTTATGGATATGGGGTAAGCAAAGACAGCGAAACTGACTGAATGACTTTTGTTGATTAAATTTTCTTATCCGGTTTCAATAACTGAGAGGTGATTTGATATAATAATACTAATAATCATAATCATTTAATATACGTCTTGTGCGTATTATTACCCACACTGACTGATGATGATGACAGAGAACAGTCTGCTTTGTTACATTCCTTTGAAATCTATTGAAATATGTTATTATTACAGCGTAAACGAGTGAGTCAGAAACAAGCTGGGTCAGTTTTATATAACTTGTGCCATAATCACATAGTGTCTTTAGCTTCATTTTTAAAATAAAAAAAGTGTATTATGCGTCACATAATAGCACACAAGCCTGTAGCCCTTTTAACTGACTCGCTTCAGTGACTTTAAGGTAGCTAAATTGTTCAAGGCCATACAAACGGTCTGGGATTTATTTTTATGCTTTTGCTTACTGATATTAAAATCTCATTTCTTTTGTCATATGATGTTTACTTTATTTAACGTCAACCGGTGTACATTACATTACGAAGACAGATAGTGAAATTGGGCTATAACGATGATGATGATGGTGGGGACTTGCATGATGATGGAAAAGATGTTCTATAACAAATAATAATTTACATTATGTAGTATCAGTTATCAGTATTAGTGGTAGTGCAGTGGCAGTAATTTCCTCGCAACGTGGATCATCTGTGTCAGGGTTTCTTCCAACCATGCAAGCATGAAGCTCCAAATAAATGCTCAGGTTAGTTTTGAGATTAGTTTCTTAGGCCGAGGTTGAAATCATATCATTTACAATGCTCCACTGCCACTGAAAATGAAATGACCATTATCGTCATCAGAATTTACTTAACTTGTCGTTTTGGAAGACATCATGGCGTATGTCACTCGGTCTGATAAATATATTGAATGTGACATTTGAGTTAAGTGAATTTATCCAATGCCTGCATTGAATGCAATTGTAAATATGGTCTAATCATTTCCGCTCATCCGTGAAATGTGGGACCTTTTTATGAAACAAATTTTTGAGGTTGAAAAAGATGATATACTTACAGCATAATACATAATAACAATTGTGTATGATACTTGATATCACACTGGTTAATAATTAGAAACGATAAAATATAGTAGTAAAGTGAGCTTATATGGCTCATTCTCATGAACACTTTTTATACCTGTTGCTACTGAACGTTGAACATAGATATGGCAGGCCAGAATTTTTGCAACAATAAAGATTAACCTGTCCATGGATTTTTTTTGCAAATAGTCGCGTAGTTAGTGTTTACCCAAACCATACATAGAGTCGTGACTAATTGAGGTGATAAACTGCGTACAAAAGAGTTGAAATTTCTTTTAGAGGTAGAAAATTATTAGCTGAAATTTTTGTGTTTACAAGTTTTCCTATTCTGTTGATATAGCCTCTGCAAACAAAAACCAAATATGACAATAACAGTTTGGTATGAGAGTTATAATGCGTTATGTTTGACTGATGATTACGATACACATAATACCTGTCCTTCATTCTTTTTCGAGGTAGCGTCAAGAAAGTAAATATTATATGGCTAAAAATTTGTAGGTGAATTACGTTGCATTGTTATAGCCTCCGGCCGGCATAATGTCGCACACAGGGAGAGCACCTCATAATTACAATTTGGTTGACTATTTGAAACTATCTTAAAACATAGAAATATATATCACACTATGAACATTTTAAAACTAGTTTAGTGCACTGTCGTATTATATTACATATATGTTTGTATGCAGCCGGAATACAATGATACATGGCGTTTGTTAAATATTGCTTAAATGAAATAATACTACAGTTGGGTGAACAAGTGAGTATAATGAGATCATAAGTATTTCTCAATTGTCACACAAGCTGTTGAAATCTGGAAACCTAAAAATTTAAATTAGCTGAGCAAGTAATTATTGTCAGAAAATGAACTAGGATCCTTTTTAGTACAATGAATCCTTTTTCATTAAATATTGCCACACTTTGTCATGTCGCACATCTATACACGAAAGTTTGCAGATTGCAAATTGTCTTTGGTTTGTCTCTCTTTACAAGTCTGGCTACTATTTCTTTGTGTTCATGAACACGTGCATTTCTACGTAATAATATCAACAAACAATCTTTCGTTTGCTGTACTGTAAAAATCATAATCAATCTATTTTGCGAAAATAAAGTTGTTTGGGTGAATAGGTTAAAAGTACTTTGCTCCTGAATTGGTCGAAATTACCTGTCAATAATAGAGCACCACATTTTATGGTATATTTTTGTGGGTTCCTGTGAGACAGGGGTGAGCATGCTCGCTTATAATAGTAGTCATCATGTTATAGTGTACATTGTGCTACAACTATAAGGCAATTTACACGTATTTTTTGTGCTGAGATGAAGATCTATAGATGTACATATATAATGCCAAAAATCATCACGGTTTCATTTTCCCTTTCTGTTGGCCGATGATATAATCTAGTTGTTTGCGTTTTAACCAGACCCTTTGTTCCTATTATGCCACCACATAAAATCATACAGCATAAAACGTGCTTAATGTGTAGCCATAAGCATATAGTTAGTCGCATAACAGCAAGGTTATTATTTATGAATCTGTGCTTTGGGCCATATTTGTGGAGTAAAAAACGGTGTTGAGATGTGGATTATTCCTGTTAAATGTGTATGTTATATTGCTCACGTCAGAGTTTTCTTTATAGGTTTATATGATCTACATCGAAGATGTACATATAAAAAATATCTGTGATATGCTGAACGCTGACAGGGATGATACAGTTTGCATTTTTAAATGAATGGTTTGTAGTAACGTGCTTGAACGTTCTTATATAATGCTGATATAATATTGTAGCACCTGTTTAAGAATGCGGTGTAATGGTCAAAGAAGGATGCATGGAATGATAAAATCATCATCACATGCTTGTAAAAGCAAATTGTATTACTCACTCACGACATTGAAAGGTTGCCTTACTTTTTTATGGACTGATACACTTACGCATACGAAATTTGTGTGAACGCTTCAGTTGCTTTCCTATGAAACTGTATATGAGCGAGCAGTCAATGTGGAACATGTTGATACCGACATGGTATCATAAATAAAACCTTCTTTGTTGCTACCATTATTGCATTATTGTTATTATTATTTCAGTCAGATAAACGTGAGGCGCTGTGTTCTGTGCCGTTGTTGGTTTGTGAACGTGAACTCGAAGCAGAGCAGAGCTGAACGATGCTCCAAGTGCAATGTGAAAAGATGCTCTGAATGAAAATGAATCTTGCTGTGAGATAGATACCAACTGAGCACAATGAAAAGCAACAAAAATATATATTATTATACTCATTTTTTTTCCTTCGTTTTTAAACCGTGCCTGCCTTGCATTGTCCTATCTTTGATGGCACAGTGTGTTTTATGCATGCAGCTATTTTCCAGCAGCTAGACGCATGTATCAACACAGAGGAAAAATAAGTTCAACAATGGAAATGAAAAGTTTATAGTAAACAGACATGCTTTTACGTCGCAGTACTTGTCATCGTAAAGTCAACGACGACAGACGATGAGCCAGTTTTTTATTTGTTAAACCACCATGTTGTGAGTGAGGAAAGAGCTGATGATGTGTCTTCAAGGAATTGCTCTGCATGAATGATCTACATAATATATTATATACATAATATTATGTAGTATAGGCAATACATACACATAAACCTTTAAAAGTGTATTATATGAGCGAGACGTACATATATTCAAAAAGACAAATGATGACATGAATGGAGACTATTTGCATTTTGTGGTTTTTCTTCTCAGCGGCATTGTTCTGTTGATCCTAGTAATTTTTATTGTTGTACCACGCGGTTTCGATGATGGTAGTACAGAAACAGAGCACCCGTGTGGTCTTGCTCTTGTCTTGTCTAACGTCATCGTGTTTCTTTTCCCCCTCTCTGTTTCAAGCTCAATCATGTTTTCATTATAAAATGACAACACAGTCAATTCACTTTCCTTACAATTTTTACAAACTTTTTTGCTCTAATTTTCTTGACGATTTTTTCACCTTAAAATGTAATTGAATTTTGTTTAACAATAAGTGCCAATGCTGCCGCTGCAGGGCCAATGTCGGTACTCACTTGGAGATCAACAAACAAAAAACGTAACCTTAATCGTAATTTGAGCACACAAGAGCAATAAAATGTGCTCTTCAATGTCTACCAAATAGCAAAAATGTGCTCTATTTACTGTGCAATTTTCTGGTGTGCGTGGACGTGTGTGCGTATACACACTGCCTATTATATTATTAAAGGGTAAACACTTGCATAATTTATTATCTTTATCAGGTTTACCATTGACATTCGACCTGTTGACTTACACTTTTAATGTTACTGTACAGCTTACAAACTATGTACTCCCTGGTACGAAATTCAACATTTTTCTGTGGATCATACTACCACTCTTTGCGCTGACAATGAATGAGATGATTATGTTTGCGTTGTTATTGTTGTTGTTTGTGACTCATTGTGACTTGCTGATTAGCACACCTTCGCCTCCAAGACAAGTCAAGTCTTATAGTAAAAAAATGATCCGACAAACTGTTTTTGTTACCATTACTCTAGATAACCATTAAAGATCATGTTACACAACTCAATTATGCACATTCATGGCTCCTTGCACTTGCTCTATTATGTCTATGCAAGTGTCTGCATGGTCTGACGCACTTTGTAGTACACGCACCACGTACTCTGAGACTGAGATCACCACTTGCTGTGTATATGTGGATAGAACTCACTGCAGGTATTAAGATGTTTAAAAAAGGCAAGTGTTACTGATGATGATGGTATGTAGTATTTAATTTGTTACATAAGACCAAACTTACGAAGTTCAACTTTAAAGAAGTGTTGTGGATGCATCATAAAACATTTTAAAACCTCCCTTTCATCCAAACATTCGCATACGCCAAACCTCAGTCGGTCTACACTTATTTAGCATTAGCATTAAGGTTTGCAAAATGTCTTTAAATTTCAAACTGCATGCGGTGACGACATTTCAGTGTGCTACGCTCCAGTAACTTTTAGCAATATCATTTAGATATAGATTAATAAAACGAATGAACATAGCATAACATGATGTTCATAACACCATGCATATGCACACTATATTTACATACCATGTGAATTCAGACAGGTACAAAATGACAAATTAACTAGTTTAGAGCTCATCAACTAGTGAATATATTAATTTTACTGAATTATGTCCGTCGAGTAATATACATAGGTAGTTAAAGTCTTTTGTGTACCTAATTTGTCCTGAATTTGTATAAGATGAACAATAAAATGTTATGCCCAATTCCTTGCCCAACTAAAACTCATATGCACACTATATTTACATACCATGTGAATTCAGACAGGTACAAAATGACAAATTAACTAGTTTAGAGCTCATCAATGGAGTTGAATATATTAATTTTACTGAATTATGTCCGTCGAGTAATGAACATAGGTAGTTAAAGTCTTTTGTGTACCTAATTTGTCCTGAATTTGTATAAGATGAACAATAAAATGTTATGCCCAATTCCTTGTCCAACTAAAACTTACCGTATTCTATTTAACTCATTCCGATCCAAAGGCGCTGCGATGAATTTTTCACAGGTAGTACAATAGGTATTTGTACAATAATACTGTTCAAGTAAATCCGGCGTGGGATAGTTTGATGAAATAATAATCGTATCAGGAATCATGACCAATATTTTACCTATAAGCGATTGACAAAATTAGCAACATTGTCCATATTAAATATTATAATTTCCAACTTTATATAATACAAATTGACTTTATTTTCAAAAGTCCCAAAAATGATACCAACATACCTAAATGACATAGTAATAAACATGTAATAGTGTATATAAAAATAAGCAAGGTACAAAAACCACGAGCCATTTAACACCTTAGCATAATATTATATATTATTTCATTTGTCGCATTACATCAGAAGAATCCTTTTCGTCATACCGAATATCCCTGAATTTGATAAAATGATTTTTGTAATGTTCTTTTGCTGATGTTGATGATGACCACAATTTTGAAGTTAAGCTGTATGTGCGTACATTTTATAGATATCGAATAGCTTAACTCAAACTTCACAGTTGCAGTGGCTAATAGTGTGAATGTGGTTCTTAAATACACCATAAAGCAACGAAAAGGAATGAAGAGTGATTATGTTAAATATTTTAAAGCTTCTTTTTTGGACATGTATCAGTTCACTTGTCGTCTGTATATAAAAATAAGCAAGGTACAAAAACCACGAGCCATTTAACACCTTAGCATAATATTATATACTATTTCATTTGTCGCATTACATCAGAAGAATCCTTTTCGTAATACCGAATACCCCTGAATTTGATAAAATGATTTTTGTAATGTTCTTTTGATGATGTAGATGATGACCACAATTTTGAAGCTAAGCTGAATGTGCGTACATTTTAGAGATATCGAATAGCTTAACTCAAACTTCACAGTTGCAGTGGCTAATAGTGTGAATGTGGTTCTTAAACACACCATAAAGCAACGAAAAGGAATGAAGAGTGATTATGTTAAATATTTTAAAGCTTCTTTTTTGGACATGTATCAGTTCACTTGTCGTCGTGTGAAAGATATGAATTGAAGGAGAGGATCTTCCTCTGTCTCTGACTTAAACAGAGATTTTTTGGGGGATGCAATGTTATTATTACGATGATTATGTAAGATCACATTGTTGAGACATTGCTTTCGAGCTCAAATAATGGGTAATGTCATTGTTATTGTTACTGTTATTCAGCTAACAATAAGTGGACCATTTCAATGTTCGTTTGTGGTTCGCTGGTGACATATATGAAAGCGAGAGCTGATTTTTTGATTTTCTCAATGCAATGTGTACTGTACCCATCGGAGCACGAAAACGCAACGTAGTCTATATATATAATAATCTATACGCAATGGTTTATAAGATTTATAACACCGTTTTGTATTTAGATTATTGCTTAAAATGAAACATTTGGCAATGACAGGATTTTTATTATTGATATTTTTTTCATTCTCCTGTCACTGCTCTGCTCTCCATGCAGTAGCTCGACATAGTCTTACTACTTTAAACTTTAAAAAACAATGTTGTACTCTATGGGTACTTGAGTCAAATTGGAATTTAAATAGTCATAAACCAAAATACCGTGTTTTGTTTGACCACAAAACTGCATGGAGTTAGTACAGGTAATGATGATGGTGGTGAATTGAATAAAGCTAGTAAATTCCGACTGAAACAGTGTCAATATTCATTCGTGAAATACGATTACATAAATACATATACATGCACATATAGTAGAGATATGCAACCAAGAATTGCAATTTTTTCGCACGAGCACAAAATGATTTTGAGCCGTTGTTACCTGTGTGCATTCTCCTTCTCCTCTCGTCTCCTAAAAGTATCGTCAACTTGTCTTGTGCTATTCATTTTTTACTACCACGGCTAAGGACAATTATTGTTGACATTATTTGCAGTTATATAATATTCTATTAGCACCACTTTGCTGGTTGTTTTTATGTGGTGTAGTAGTTTATAATGTGTTTGGTAGCAAACATAATGGTTTTCTGAAAAAAGTCCAAAAAATGTATGTCACTGACTGCGTTATAAATGGGCAAATATTATCTTTGTTCTATGTATAGGGATGTGCACTACTGGCTGAGTATATAGGTACACAAAAATATATTATTGTTAAGAAAGAAATACATTCTTTTAGACGAGGGTATATAATAAATACGTGAGCAATATTCACATTTTATGTATTTTTGCTCATTGAAAATTATGCCGTTTTGCGGCTTTTATACGCGTGAGGTAAGCATACGAATAATAAGAAGAATGGTAATGATTTTTTGTAGAAATGACGAAAAAAAATCTACACTTGAAAAAAGGCGTCACATCTGACATTGTTCAAACTTTAATATTCACACTTTGCCACTTTTTTAAAACACGATACACAGGTGCAATCATGGCATCTAGACTACACGTTATTTAATACATTTTATTATTAAATAAAAAGAAAATCAACAATGCTAATGTTATAATTACCTTTGTTCATGATTCATTCAAAAAAGATAAAGAGCTATTTATCATCCGTGTATCTTACTGGCTTATATAGCACTTGCTATTTTCCCATCTCCATGCATTTTACAAAAGGAGTTTTGTGCATTATGCCATTATCTTCAAGTATTTTTAACCCGTTGAGATTCTATCTCGATAATTGGGTAAAAGAAGGCAAGACCGATTAATTACATGGACATGTTTAAATTGCACACATACACATTGGGCATACAGTATAAACTTCATTGCATTACAAATACAAAAAATTCATCGATGTTGATCCAACAATATTTCACTATTTGCTCAAGTCAAGAGGTCACATACATAATATTATTTCATTTCATTATGTACATTGCTGTTCAACTCGTAGCCTTGAATTCCTCATCATCATCTCAGCATCGTGTCGTGATCATCATCAGTCAGTCAGTCAGCAGAAATACTAAAAATTACAAATGAATTAATCGTGTCGAAAGGAAGCCAAGAGCAATTAGTGTGGTGATGGCTTCTTGCTGATAGTAGTGTTTGGTTTTGTTGGTGCCTTACAGTTTCTCCTATATCAAAACTGCTCTACAATGGATATAATATGAATTTGATGATAATGATAATCCTTGCGGTGGTAAATTGGAATGGTATAGAGATTAGAGATTCTATTACGTATTTGTTACAAACGTCGTGCTAAACGAAAGGAAGAATCTCCCCTGCCTGGTCTAATGAAAAGTAATTCGTAACAAAGCAAAGCAGAGCGTTCCTCTAATTATTAGGAAACAAAAAAGTAGAGGTTAAACAATGAGAAATAACACGAATGTTTCACTTCGCGTTGGATTATCGAGTTATGTTACAGCGATATATAACGCACACTTTGAACACTGCAGTGCGCCATAACTGCATGCATTAACGTTTTAAACATAATTACACTTGTCGTGTGCGTAATATTCTCAGCAAAAACTCTATTGTCTGCTAATAAAGACATCTTGAGAACAGGTGCTAAAAAGAAGTTGTGTTCTACAAGCTTCAAATCAATGATGAAGAGTTTGCTAGCAGAGCTATACGGCTTCAAACAATCAATTTCATTGTCTCCTCGTCAAGAGGGAACAAGTAATTGTGAGCAAAAATTAAATTTGGAGGAAGGCTACAATCTAATAAGCTTTTTATTAGTACCGAAATTCAAGGCGAAATTCCTACCGTTACCGAACACACAGCAAGGAAGTTACGATGATACAGTTACATACGTATTAACATCGTTAAAAAATAGGTACATGTTTATCTTTATATGCTTATCGTGGCTTGTTCTTACGGTCGTGTAGACATATAGTCTGCCGCTGTATATGAATAATTGACAGTGTTTTAGAGCGCACTTCATTTGACGCGTTGTGATATATTAATCAGCTCGTAAATATGACTGATATGCGAGGCACCCTTTTTTATGCTCACGTTATTACAAGCATTAAATAAAGATTGTAATAGGCAGAGCAGTAGTAGTGTTGCTTGACCATGTAATGAAAGTAAAATTAAGTGATGCCCCTCAACTTTTTATTTGTGAGTGACCCCCTCGTACAACACATCATATTTTTTAAACCAGTGCGATATTATGATGATTGACAAACGAAGTAATTGTGGAATGCATTTCGATGATTAGCACAATAACAAAATGACACAAAAAAGGGCCTTGTTTCTTATTCAATTGTTCACATGAGAGAGTAAACGATTTATTTTCTGTTCCACGCCTAGCATTAAAATACGGAAGTTGTCATTGTCGTAACAAGTGTACGGTTATTGGGCACGCAATTATTTCACATTGCATCCATTCTACAAGAAGAAAATGTAGGATCAAGTTCACTCCGTTGCTTCAAGAGACATACATATATTTCTTTTCCAAAAATCAGCTAGTATTGTGACTTGCATAATTTCATAATAGGTTTGGTGCATGTTTATAAATATCAGCAGCATTGTGTGTGTACAATCGGACTACCTCAATGTCTTAAGTTGTAAGTATATTTACGTCATTATTATTTGTCACCAAATAATGTAGGTGAGAATCAGTTTAACATTGACGAACATCCTGCTAAATAGCAGACCAAAGTTTGTCATCCTGTTCAATTTTTATTTTATCTTATCATCCCTATATATATAAGATCAGAATCGTCTTCGTCATTAAATCATATCGTTCTTTTATTTCTGCACCCTCACCTCACCAATATAAAAGAATGCGTACTACAGCATTAATGCATAGTGTAAAAATGCTTTGATTATGTTTTTACTTTTAACCATTACCTTTTTAAAAGGTATGTAGCCCTTGTAGGCATGTAGGGACTCTTTTTTAAAGTTGAACCCTTTTTTCGTAGATGAGAATCCTGATATCGCTTTGTGTCTAGTGTCTACAGTAGATTATCATTCTGATGGTTTTACATGCTTTTACATTCCCTGTTTACTCACATAATGTAAATCAATAATGAATCCGATGTGCTCACCACTATTTTATATACACAAACAATTTTAAAGACAGGGTTAGATGCATCTTGTAAATGTATGTATGTAGGTAAAGATGAAGCTGATGTAGGGTTCAGCAGGTAGTTGCTCATCATCATCCTGCTGTTTAGTTTAATATGTAATATCACTTTTATAATATTGTTGTTCTCCATTATGGAGCGTTTCTTCTGTTCATGTAGTCATCATCGTCGTCCTTTTATATTTTGCATCTTTCTATCTGTATAAACATTGTATTAATAAAAGCATCCTTTTACACCGCTGACTTACAGCTAGTAAACCCAACTAGCTCTACGCGCTCCATTGCCAGGCCAGAGAGGTACCTACACAACAACGATTATTACAACCACATCTTATTATGCTGCGTAAGCTGTAACAACTATGATCATCATATTACCTTTTTAGATACATTTGCGCTATGTTACTGGTGAGACATGCAACTTAACAGCTTTACATGTGTTTTCCTCACTCTTTCATGTGAGGAGACGGACGGCAGACAGAAGATAGTAAGAGTGGTCCCTCGATCTCTTCTTACCTTTATAGCTTACCGTACCATCATCGCACCTCAGAAAAAAATTCTCTTTTTAGGTAGTCCTCCGTATACGCAGACCATTTCGTTGTTGTGAGCTCACAGAGAACGATTGTCTGCGTATTTGTATATTCTTGTATCTCTGCATACATACATATCTCTCTTCTATATAGCTACATATATACAATCTCGTAAAAAAGATTTTTGTCCAAAGACTCGTATTAAACGAAATAGGATTGAAGGATGTTGCTCACAGTTGTCGTAATCAGGTCTTCGTGAAAGGAACATTACTGACTTAGTTAGTGTTCGGCTGACATTTGGAATTACAGAGAGTTGTGCTGTGTCATCATCATCCTCACCAGCAGCAGCAGTAATAGTGCAGTGTTGCATCTCTTGTATTTCTTTATGCGTAAATCTGCCTTTTCTTACCTAGTGTATCTATCATTCGTGCGTACAGCATTTTTACAGTGCGGTGTGTGCATCTATGAATCAGAATTGAATAAAAAGAAGAAGACGGTGACGGTGATGGAAAAAAGAGGAAAAAGCTATCCTTTGTTGGTTTTGATGTTTTTTTCTCACACAGCCATAAAGAAGGCGTGTAGTGTACATGTATAGAAATGTGTGTATCTCTGTGTCTTATTGAATTTGGATCTTAACGAGCTCATTTTCTTCAAGAAAGAGACCAAACTTCCTCGGCGTGGAGTTTGTGAGAAAGTTGTATTCAATTTGAGAACAAAGCCACCACAACACGTTTAACTTTAGATCACTCACTCACGTGCATGTGATATGTTTTTCCGTGAAAAAGGATGTGTGATGTAAGAAAGAAAAGAGTGTGATGTGTGTATGTTTTGTCCTTTGCGCATCCTGCGTTGCGTACTACCGCACTTTTTTGTATGCGTTTCCAGTCCAATCCTTATCATCAGTGCATTATTTCCGTTGAAAATAAACAATAGATGCATAAACAAGTAGAGAAATTAAGGTGGCATTGTTGTATTTATTATTACAACAACAGAAGAGCATGTCGGCTTTTCTTCTTTTGATTGGATAAGTGTTATAAAAAAGGATCGATGTGATGTTCGTCAATAATGTGAATGTCGAGGTGCGTTTTCTTATGCAAAAAATTTCATATGAATTTCGTAAAATAATGTCATGCAAAATATATAATTGATGCAGAAAGTAGAGTAGTCGTAATTATGGTTTTTACGTGCTTACCTTATGTTCCTTGTTAAACTTGTATATAATTGATTTACTTCAGTAGCCCATTTTATGAAATAAATATGCAATAGTCCCAGAAATATATTTTTGTTAATTTTTGTGTTACAGATGAACCAGCTCTGTAAAGTGTGTGGTGAGCCGGCTGCCGGGTTCCACTTCGGAGCGTTTACCTGTGAAGGATGCAAGGTAAGAGGAATGATTAAAGATTTATCTATTCTAGAAAAAATACAGTTTCAAAATCAAGTTGATCTTCTCCAAAATTCGTGGAATGGAAATAAAAATGCAAAATCCAAAAGTATAGGGTTTTCTAGCGTTTGACTCAAATGCATTTATTATCACTATCAACCTAGAAAATTCAAAGAAATCCCCTGCGGACAATAATTTATTAGTTCTTTCTCGTCAAGTTGAGTTGTTTTTAGTTTTTTTCCAACAAACATGCATTTTGCTTCGACAAAAAAGGAGCTTGGTTTAAGGATGTGAGTATGAAGCAGTGAGTGCTTGAGTGAAAGAAACATTTTGTTCGTGTCGTGCCATGATGATGATTATGCTCAGTTCATATAATAATCGCCTTCTCTAGTTAACAACGGAGGTATTCCTAAAGCTTAATTAGACTTGCAAATTTAGTTAAATGAGAGAGGTGGACAACAGCATGTTTCATCCCATGACTGCGACGTGGTTTACTAAAACATGCAATAATATGCATATGCATACATACATGTACGATAGTAACATGTTAAAAGTTCGAAGTCTGAAAGTTCCTTTGTTATATTTTTTGGAGGAATAAGTCATTCCGAAACAACGAATTGGACATGCATTGTTGTAGAGCAAACGATTTTATATTCAACTCCGGTTCTGTTAGAAGATTCTTTCAATTCATTGTGCTGAAGTCTTGTGTAGGAATATGTACTATACCAGTTTTCTAGAATGGGGCTTATCTGGAAATTCACGGCAAGCTTTTCCTAGCCTTCTAAAGAAAGAAAATTCAAGTTGACAAACAAGGCATGAAAATGCTCCCAGCCCATTATAACATGTCTATAAGTGTATGAATTTGAAAATTTTGAAATAATGGTTAGTGAAAAAAGAGTGCTATGGTTAGCTCTACAATGTTAATAAATGAGGTGCGGATATGAGGGCATGGTACACGTTTACAATTGGCTTGAATGAATATGATTTGATATACTAAAAAAATAAAAGCTTGTCCTTCGTTCCGGAGACTACATTGTTGGTTATATGCAAAGGACAGACTGAGATTATGGATTGAAAACATGTTGCGCTTTACATTAACTGTGTTTTCATTCCTTTTTTATATTGAGCTGGCAAATTGGCGGAAGTGGTGGAAAATCATGTTTGATGATTAAAAGTTTATTTAGACATGCATAAAGATTAAGTCACAAGCCATGTTTGGGTGACTGAAAACAGATCACGAACGTAGACAAATCACAAGGTACAGAACGAAGGTAATCTTCTGGCAACAATAACCCACACAGGTGCATCGATACCCCTGTCACGAATGTATAAGAATAACACGGCAGAATTAATACTCCGTATCAGTTAGGAATGACATTCCTCGGTGGTGTCTTTGGGCGTTTCACCAAAACTAATTTAAGCATTTTACAAAATAAATGTACCAACATAACAAACAAGTAATGCGTAACTTGACAAAAGTCCGTAGCACTGTTCACAATAATTTGCCGTCGGAGCATTTCTATGAAAGATTTATTATGATTTGAAAGTAAAGTGATTTTTGTCATAATCTGAGCTTGTACTATACATGATTTGCTCTGTTAATTTCGTCACTTTTAATAATTGCTTCACATTAACATTATCAACCTTTCAGTTTTTTGAATGGTGGCAGTGATCCAAGACTTGATTTTTAACCTTTTTGTGTCCGCACAGTCTGTTTACAATCAGTAAAAAGATAGATAATCTTTAAATCACATTTCAAACATAAAATATATTTAAAATGAGCCATATATACATTTAACATACACATAGTCGCATAGTGGAGATTTTAGATACAGTTCAAAAATCGTCTCATTGCAAAAGCAAAAATTTATAAGAATCAGCAAGAATCAAGTCCGTGTTATATTTTGTTCTTAAAAAATGACAATTTGTAAAGTAAGTGAGCGCATGTTATGGGATTTTTTGACTACCATAATATTATTATCCTTTCAGAAGTTTGACATGCCACTATCCAAATCCAATTTACATTTACGACTTTTAGCAGCTTACTGTTACTCCAATTTCATTTTTGCTTTATTTATTTAAGCTCATCTCTTAACTAGTGCAAGATAAATGAGGTGGGCTGTTTTCAATTCATTTTTCATTACTCTAGCTCATCATTTTTCTGCACTTGACTCGTTTTCTAAGTAAATCTAATAAGCGCGTATAGCATGTAGCAAAGTAAATTTTATGTGTTCATGTTTTTTGTGAGCATGCAATTCGATTGTTATTGCCTTTTTGAAAAATATGATAAGCTTGATTAGGTCACCATCACCTGAACCCCAAACCCTATTCTTCTCAATTTTTAAAGTTTATTGTCCTAACTCAATTTACTTTTTGACGAATATTTGTTTTGAAACCGTAAATAAATCTACATATTTGTAAACAGTATCTGACTGAGAGCAATAATTTATCGTGTAAGTAACTAGATGATCGTAAAAATATAAAGTAGCATTAATGCTCAGTCTACGTGTAACATTTTAAATTAGCTAGGAATGTTCAGTCATTTTGACAATATAGCAGTTCACTCTCTATTGTCGCGCTCCATCTATCTGCTATATGGAAAAAAGTATGATCTGCTAACACACAGGTCATAGATTACTGGATTAGGTATTCTAGCTTTGTATAGATATTTGAATGATTCTTCCTTCATTTCGTACAAGTAACTAACTTGTCTATGCTACCCATTTTACTGTAATGTAAAATAAGCATCATTAATGAATTACATTGGCCTTTCTTTATTACCCAGGAAGAAACAAAGGCATCAGTGGTTCAGGCAAAACTTTTATTATTTTTCATATAGAAATCGATCTTCATTTTTTAGCTGTGTAATTTAAGACCTCTTCTACTCATCCTCATCGACGCCTACAATTACGTTGCGTTAGCTCGAGGTTTTATTGATTTTGCCTATTTGAAATAAATTGCTAATCTAGCTACCCCAATTACATGTTTTGATGTAGTTGTCGCAGTTAATCTTGTTGACAGAAACATAAAAGTCAAAATGAATATAATGAAACATATACCTACGTGGTGAACCTTGTTACAAAAATAACTTTATATACGGTTACCAAATCACCATTATAATTATCGCTAGTTATATATTAGAAAATGGCATGCATTTTATTAGGTTGTGCCTCTTGTTATTTTAGTTTTCCATTTCAACATCCCCACCACTTTCATTTCATCGGTAAGGAAGACAAATGAATAGCATTCGAGTTTGCTTAACCAACCTGCTAACTAATCTAGTGAAGTGCCGTTTATGTTGGTTTATGTAATTAACTATTGTACATTTTCTATTTTTTTATCATGCTCAACAAGTAGAGAGTAAAGTGAATGCTTCAGAGAGAAAAACTATTAGCATTTGTCTACCTGCGATATTAAGACATACTTTAGTTGCTTCCTTTTATTACCGTCGTTGTGTGTTTTATACCTGTACTCTTGCTGTTGCAAACAATATAAACTCTAGAACGAAGATGAGTTTTCGTTTTATTGGTTTTTCTAGGCGCAAGTAATTAGAGCAGCAGCTCGCAAACGGACACTAGCTGTTTTCTTATTATTGCTACAAATTATAACGTCACCATAAACATGGTTGCCCCATAATAATAGTATTAGGACACTTTGTATTTGAGTTATTGTTTTCCTTGCATCCCCAACAAAAACGGGGTACATGGTATGTATAGTATTGCTATTATTGGTATTAATGTTCCAATCTCTTAAAAATTCAGCCATGAAGAGCCAGCGAGGGACATAACAGGCTACAAAATGATGCCACAGTTAATTGGCAATTGTTTTTACGACTGGAATAGTAATAAAATTGAGTCCTTTTGGATTTTGCATATTACCCCTTTCAAAGATATGGAGAGTTTTGCAATAGTAAAAATAATATTATGCGCGTTTAGGGCAAACTGCTATTATAATAACTGTAGTGTTGCCTCTTATACTTAAAACGAAAAGAGAAATAATATTTATTTTCTTTTTCTCTCCGCCCAAAGTCAAAACGGTGGGATGAATTCTTCCTCTGAAGCAAACAATAACAACTCGTCTGCCACCAACAATAACAATCCACCTGGATCATTCCCACCGAATAGTTTAGGTAAAAGTCCTATACCCTCTACTGTGACTTCTTTGGGCTCACTCAGTGGCAGCAGCGGAGAAGATCGCGAAATAAGAGAAAGATCTGAACGTGAGAGAACTCCTTCTAGCAGCGCATCAAGAAATGGCTCATCATCTAACGGGCTACCGCCAGCATTCTCATCATTTGCGGCTGGACTCAGTCCAGAGTCTCGCGAACAGTTCCTAGCTTCTTTGAATCGCAAATTGGTAACCCCCGAATTAGCCGAATATTTCCGTGCCGCTGGAGTTGCTGGACTTGGAGGGTTAGGTGGTCATGGTGGGTTTCCTATGCCTGGTGGGAAACCTTTAATGGAACGTGATGATGACCGTGGAGAAGATATATCTCGCACTACAACAACGCGAAGTCCGGGTTCTCTGGAATCTCCAAATTCTGAAGCATCTGCTGATGAAAAAATGACAAATTCTCTATTTACCATGCCTCCTGGATCTCCATTAGAGGTCAAGCCTAATGATCTCTTGTCATTCGACTTTTTAACACGCGACTTGATAAAAATGGGCTATGATCCTTTACGTCTTTGGCCAGCAGCCATGCTGACAGCCGGACCACACAATTTACATCAATTCAATCCATATCGATTTATTTTCCCTGGTGCGTTTCCTGGTGCTTTTCCTGGTGGCTATCCGCCAAACGCGGCAGCTCCTTCTGTCCCATCACCACTGGTAAATGGGGCAATTCATCCCAGCAAACTTCTTTCTGCGGCTGCTGGCATACCCGAGGGCTTAACCTCGCCTTTTGCTAATTTACCAAACAATTTGAGTAGTGCCGGAGGTGCTGGTGGGGGTAGCTCAACAAGTTTGAACAGTGGCCAACAATCTACCACACCGACTAGTAATCACGGTAGCCCTAATCATTCCATTAGGAATCGCATTACCCCAGTTGTTCCACCGTCTTCAAGCTTGACTCTCACTCCACCTATAAGCCATCATAGCTCAGAAGAACCTGTTGTGGGGCTGCCAGTGCAAAAACTGCGGGGTATGCCCACTCAAGATAAGCCAATTGACTTATCTGCAAAGAGTACCAACAATAATTACGTCGATGATGATTACCAAGCTAAAAAGTTCAACCGTTTGAACGGAGCACTTTCCCCTACCGAGTCAGATAGCGAGGATGAGCACGAGAGCATGAAGCGGGGCGATCTTCGACATCATCATCATCATCTTCTTCATCACCAACTGAATTCAGACAGAGAATACGACTCTGAAGCCGATAACGAGCCGCAACCTTTAATTAAGAGTGAGATCAGTCGGAATACTGATGATGAGGAGCGTGTTGACTCGGATCGGGATGACGAGGATTGTGTTGGAGGCGAAGCTGAAGATTTGCGCAGCAGTAATAACAATAACGAATTATTAAAGCCAGGTACAAGGAGAAGGTCCTCGAGTAGTAGTAGGGATGTCCGAAGTCCAAAAAGGGAAAGAGTGTCGACTCCTCTTGATCTAACAAGAAGCACCTCCAGCACTCCCGTTGCTCCACCAAAGATTGCTACGTAAGACTATTAGAACTGTTCGTATTTAGGTAATCTCTGTGCTTTACACAATCTGTGAGCAGTTTTCTTCGTTATTTTTATGGTGTAAAATATGTACTGTTTTACTAGAAAATGAAAGTTTTAAGTAAGCATGGGCTAGGTGGCCAGTATAAATTATATTTGGATTTGTATAGATTGTGTGGGTTGTTTTATAACGAAACAGAAAAGACCATTATGACAGCCATGTGTAAAACTGTCAAACTGTTTTTGTGAAAGAGTATAACGAGCAGTAGAAACATAATATATTTGCTGAGGTCCAGTGTGTATTCATCCATTCCCTCCATTATTGCTATAAGACAAAATGTATTGATAAGTGTTCCTAACTCTTCTTGTGCAACGTAGAAAATAATATGGTGCCTTTAGGAAGTAGGTACTTGTTTATTTTTCCTAAACAAAAAAACGCTGCCTCTCTCAAAGTCCATTCCATTTTTATCGTCTTATAATAACTCTTTTACCCAGTATAATGTAATGATTACCTATATATATGATTAAAATTAGTAAATAAGGTTGTAAGTAAAACTCGGTCTAAAAAGTATGATCGTTCGTACATAATTCTCCACAACTCATGCTGAAAAATGTATTGTTAACGTCAAACTGATTTTGACATTTCATTTATTGTTCACGAGGCCGCAAAATGCAATATTTTAAGTACTTCTATAAAAGTAGTCATTTAATGTGTAAATTATGAAAATAACTTATATATATATCATATCGTGTAAAATATAATGCAAATATATGTACTCTACCGGTGTGCTCCTCGACATTCTTAACGTTCTTATTATGAACAGATAGATGTATCATTTACATGAATTCTGCTGCTACAGCTTTATTTTATATTTTTAGTTAAGGTTTTCATATTTTATCAGACAACTTCTAAGCATATTCCTTTACTTCACGTTGATTTCAACTCAGATTTTTATCTTCTCTCCCTCGAGAATTCTTCACCTAGTTGTTTTTCCCTTTCATCTCAAACAACATTCGTACATTTTTTAATAGTGAAAATTCTAGTTGAGATCATATGAAATAACCAATAATGCTTCATTGTCATTACATTGTGGGTGGCATTTTATGCAAAGCATTGTTGTAGTGTTTAATTTTTTGTAGCATAGTGTCATTGAGGCGTCAAAAAAACGGTGACGGCAATTATAATCTCTATCGTACCAGCATGGAATCTCATTTAATTTGATCAACTCTTTAAAAAGACATTACAATGTTAATGATTACACGCACCTTGCGTGTAGGGCGATGATCTATACTATCCTCTCATTAATGGCTCATTCCATTTTCCTTTGATTAAAGTAACCTTTACCTCGTGTCAGCATTCAAAATGTGTTGATCACCCTCACCAAACCATAAACAAGAATTACCAACAATTAATGCATATATAACTTACCAGAAACTCAATAAATCTTGTGTGCACTCCTATTATCAAAGCACTTTCTTGCTTGTAGTTAGTAGTTTGATACAACAAGTACATTTCTCTCCCTTTTTGCTACTTTTTACATGCTACACACAAATACAAAATATATACAAATGTTTTAGCAGCAGCAGCAATGTCCTTTTGTTATTATTATTAATATTATTTAAATATTTTTTTGAATTTCAACTTTACCCAGTTTCTAGTAGTGTATAAAATGTGTGTATGTTTTTAAGAGTTGATTAGTTGTAGTAGCAAATGATGTATATAAAAATGTTGTTGACAAGATATGTTATACTTTGTACATTACCACTCACACGAAATCACTAGCAAGTGACTTTACGAACGCAGCATAAAACTCATGTCTGTATTTTGTAGTGCTAGAAAAAATGTTTAAGATGTCTAGTAGAGAAGATGGAGGCGTAAATATAATTACCCAAACAAATTTAAACGTAAAAAATCTTTTACCCATGTAGGTGACTTCTCTCTGGCAAATAATAGATTTCCTTCATCAGACAAAAGTCGTACCAAACCAGCTTTATTGTGTAAAACACGTACAGTTCAGTATTCTTAGGGTACTCTTGGGTATGCAATGCAAACGAAATTGATGAATGTTCTGAGTTCTATCTGATGTCTGAGTGATATGATGATACACCTGTATAGGGATACATGCACATACTTGAGATTTTGATGTGAAGATGTTCTTTTTGTGACGTTCTTGGTGTTTTTGTACAGATAAAGATAATGTTGAGGCAAATGAGAGAACGAAAATTGTGTGCGATCCGCTGAAAATCTATCTGTCTGTCGTCTTTTATCAAAATACAGAAAAGAGAAAATGTAATAATTACACTTATTATATTATAATTCTCGTAAAGTTGTTAATATGCATATTATTGTTATTCGTATGTAAATAGGTTTTTGTGCGCTGTTGAATATTGTTCATAGTTCAGCTTAAAAATGCAAGTTTATATAATTTTTTAATGTTTATAAGCAAATGGTACACAAGAGTTTGATGTGTGTATAATATGTATAAGTGTTCGATAGAGATATTTTGGATGGATGAGTAGCAGCAATGAAAAGGATTGTCTCGGCATTTTCAACCGTTATCATTATTATTGTACGTTTTTATTATTATGATTTCTGGTTATTTATGTATCACGAAGGTTGATTTCATAATCAGTCCTTTTCACAAAATCAGAAAAGTATACACATTTCTATATTTGACTATAGTTTAGTGGAAACAGTATTTAAGTGTATTATAGAGGATATTTTTATCTTGCTGTTCAATGAATTGGGTTAATCGGTTGTGAAAATAGAATAAGTCCTTTTTACTGCTATATTATGACCAGTACGATATTCGCTCCTTGAGTCCATCCCGATCCCACTTTTTTCAGTAATGGCGAAATGTGTGTGTATGTGTGTATTTAGTGTTGTGTGGTATAAGCTTATGTCCCATGATATGTGTTTGTAAATGTATATGTATCCACCAGTTTTAAATTAAATTTAGTATCTTAGATAAAAAGACCAGATTGGATGATAGTATAAATATTATATGATATTGATAAACAATGATAATACCAAACACTATTCTCTCCACGCAATGCAATAGAATAATAATTATTATGAAATAAAATAAAAGATATATAAGTACGTTTATTATTGAAAAACATTTTTGGGAGATTTTTCTACTGTCCTTTCTCATCTCTTTTATTATTTGGCATTTACTTATGAAATTATTATGATGAAGATGAAGCATATTACGGGGAAGTGTTGCGCAAGCAAGGAGCAGTAATGACTGTAATATAGGTATACATGCGCATCTTTTTGCACAAAAATATTCATTAGCATATTAATTCTCACTTTTTGCAAAATACTTGCCATCATAATGATAACAGTCAAAATTGTATTTTAAACTACTCATGTACTTTATTAATTTTGTTATGGCACAACGCGACTACTACCATTGACCATATCGTGAATCAAGAAGCTTCTTTAAGTCAAATTGGTATTTGATATTAATTACAAAGTATATAGTTACTAATTACGTGACACAGGAGGAATGAAAGGAAAATTAAGTCATTTTTGAATACACATGCTTCACTAAAGACCTTAATTTGTACATAAGCTGTCCTTTCAAATATTAGGTAATAAGCATTACTTTTGAAATGATATTTTAATCCTGTTTCAAAAAGCATATCGTCATCATCGTGCCGTTATAATTTGCAAAGACATATTGCCAGCTAGTCAACCAGATAATTTTTTTCTTAAAATTTTCTGCTCTTTAGTATTACATCAGTCATCAA
>JAHZMV010004702.1:0-29756 GCA_027743765.1 Coecobrya sp. COE2 | reverse complement strand
TATTTAATCACCTTTAATTTTTAATCAGTCTACCTTAAAAAATATTTTTTTATTTTAGAAAGTTTTGATAATAATAACCAACATGATTGATGATTTTTTAAGGGCGAAAAAATACCTGCCTAAAAGTATTTTCCTTAGAATAGAGCATATCAGTTAAAAAGTGGGAATTGATATAGTTAAGCATAAATATTGTATATGTAAATACTTTGGTATAATACTGCATCGGGGTTTTGTATATGGTTTGCTCGTATTTTTAGTTGGATAAATTTCTAAATGAATTTTGAAATACAGGGAAAAAAGAAGTCGGCCCACGAAAACCAGACAAGTATGTCATGGGCCATGACAGTCAACGCAATTTGTCAGTGTAAAAGATACTAGAACTGTGTGTCATGTAAAATGCCATGCGATCGGCATTTCATGGATATAACATTCCTTAACTTACTAGGCATATGCAAAAGGAACTTCTTCAATTTATGGAGTACTGTGTGTTGAATAGTGTCTCTATCTAGTTTAACTTCTTATGAGGAGATTGAATGGCACATTTGTTTAAAAACAACCAAACCGTTCCAAAATTATTAAATAAGATCTCTCAAACAAACTGGTAGGTTCACAAGGCTTTGTAATGATGTAGTTCGCTAAAATGAGTTGAATTTGTTCAGTCAAGTTTGAAGATTCTCGAGAGGATTGGATCATCAAGATGTCTTCTGGGACTACAGGATAATTTTGCTGAGAAAATAAGCTGCTTATGTAATATTTTGTCCGATGTTAAATAGAAATAGGAAGAGGACATGGACAAGTAAATAATAGGCGGGTTTTCCTTACTCATTCGGCTACGAAATCTGTGACGGTTGAGTAATAATTTTGCTTGGTGTAGGTAGAGGAGAGAGTCCAAAGGCTTTCGAATATACGTAATCTGGGAAACGTCGTGATTAATTAATGCGACAAGTCAGATGGGAGCAGGCAATAATGGACAAGGCTTCATGGACCATCGGCACGAAAGTAACTATCTTCATTTTATAATAAATTTATGTATATAAAAGTTTAAAAGCTTTGGCAAAAGAGTTGTATGTAGCAATTTTCTACTCGTCTATGCCGAACAGTAGGTAGGATGATTGTCTATAAAATGCAGCAATTGGATTTTTGATTTAAGCACATTGTCCTTGTCCAACTCAACAAAAATAGAAACGAGATAAAATTAATTTTTCTGTTCTACTTTCAACATTTGGCCATTTGTAAATACCCTGATAACGTTAATCAACCGTATGTATACATCATTTTATGAATAAAGAAATGAGTTCTTTTTAGAAAATACTTTCGAATTTCCTATTTGCCCATGTTGGTTAAAGCTAACACTATCAAGATAAGAATAGTACCAACACTTTAACGAAACACATTTTAATATCTATGTTATCTATAATCTACCAACAGAAGACATTAGACAGCAACAAATTCAGAAAATGATATTAAGACCATGTATTTTCTTGTCAAATAGCGATCAATGATGAAAATGAAATAATGTGATGATTTACGATGATATTTAATTGACTTATCCCAAATGAATAAGATTTAAATTGTAGGTTTCGGAGAAATCATTGAAATATGACGTAGTTTAACTGACTTAGAGCCATCTGAAATCTGGAAAGGTTTATGTATTACGGTAGGAATAACTAGGCAAGTAAGAATAGGAAATATTGCAATAATTATATTGTTATTCTTATTACATTTTTCCATGCTCGCATAAATGTATAATTTTTGAAATCACAATTCAATATGTAAACTGTTCAAAGTAAGACCTATTGATTAAGTTCCGACGTAGCGTACATTAAATACTATATACTTAAGTCTATTTGTTGGACAAGTCTTGGTTTAAAGTACAATACATACATTTTTCCTTCCGGAAAAGAGGTCCGTTGTTTTCATCATTTTCAATTTTTTAACCTTAAATCCAGCAACATTTTCGTTCAACCTCGTCATAACATGTGTCATGCCCATGCCATATGTACGTACGTGTACCATATGAAAGAGAGTGGTATTTAGTGGCAATCTCAGGTTTGTCTTGTTTTTACAGAGACAAATTTATTGTATGTATTTAAATTAAGTTAGAAATCGTGCAATAAAATGAATTCATGTAAAATTTATATTCTAAGTGTTAGGTTTTCTGACTGGTTATATCACTGTATCTGTTTTCACAAGAATAATGTGTAGAAACTAAATAAGGAACAATGTAAAAATGAATGTGGTGATTTGTAGTTAACTTCTGTCACCGGTAGTGAACGATTTACTTTGATTTCAAATTGAAATTTTCAATCATTTTAAATTTTGATGGATATTATTAACTACACATTTACAGCATTAGAATAGGTTAAAACGAGAACCCTTAATTTAACTAATTGAGATGTTTGCATAAATTAGCAATAAAAATTGAATGAATGTAACCGTAAACTGTTTTTAAAGTATTTAAGTAAGAAATATGTAAGTATTTTTATGAGGTAACGTAGGATTTGTATCGTATACCTGTGTAATTTTTGTGATAATCCAGTAACGGTATTACTGTCCCTGCACACTTGATATGATCCAAAAAACTATTTACCTATACGTATTTAATGAGAACATAAATTAAAAATTTGAAAGTGTATTTGTACAAAAATACACAAAACAATACTTTTGTAAGAAAATCGGTCCGTATTTCTGCTATCATTACGTACCAACTAGGTAATCTAGTTACACGTATTTAATGTAAGAATCAGTTTTGAAACTAGGGGAAGAATTTCATCACAAAATCTTCCGTTTTTGAACTACCAACAAATCTACCAAACCACAAAACAAACAGGGACGGTATTTAATTTAATAGTACGTTGTACATACATGTATTTTATCAAATGTTTAATGAATAGAAATATGTAATATCTAAAATGTAAAATTTCTGTTTACACTGTTGTTGCGTATTATATATGTACATATCATATTAATAAAATGTCAACTGAATTACAATATAAATTCATGCAAGAAATAAAAAGTAACAGTCAAATATCTAACATAAGTGTATAATGTGTCGTTCTTTATGTAACGTTCATAATACTAAACTTAAAAGTGGTAACACGTTACTATTATTGCATTGTACCTTTCTACAAGCAAGTCATACATATTCAGTACTAGTATTTACAATAAAAATAGTAAAAGTAGGCGATTCTTAATTTCCGCCAACAAACTCCGCATTTTAATCTTTTCATCGGAATTTAGTTTAAAAGTGAAATGTAGTCGGAAAAATATACGAACACGTGTTTTCAAACACAACGGAAACTTACTATTATGTAAGAAGGTGAAAGTCAGTTTTCAATTTAATGCTTCCACGAGTTCCTGACTGTTTCTAGGTATGGCTTGTCGTGCACTTTGTAATGAACGCAGATTCAGAATGGAGAAACCTTTGGAATTCCAACAATCACTACATAATTTCCGAAGAAATAAACTATCCCTTCACCATAACTCACTTTTATTTTTCCCAAAGATAGACAAGACAAAGCTTCAAAAGACCTTCATGCATCTGTCATTGTCACAGAAAAGTGCTACAGACAAACACACATCACATACTACATTTTATTTCCTTTTCCCGTGTTCCATTCCAACATACATTTATTCCGAAAATACAATTTCCACTCACCTCACAAGTAAACCTAGACGTTTGTCATCAAATGCTAGTAGCATGTGCTTGGGAAAGTTACACAGAATGCAATGCTGCTGACAAGAAAATATGAGCTATCCATCATTCTACATCAGAGCTCGAAAACTCAAACATGCCGAGTAAGAAGGTAGGGCAGGAAAACCATGTCTACTGAATTTGTGTAACACATCTGAAGCTGATAAAAGCATGTAAAACTCGGTCGGTAGTATTCACTCTTCCGGCCTTCGGCTGATAAGTACATGGTTTAGTATGTTTACGGTATCCAGAGACCAAATAAGATGCAATCATAGTTCTGACAATAATATTACTATTAAATACAAACCGCTGGTTACGTATAAATAATGCTTTTCCACTCCCTCCACAAATACACGCTTTAGTAAAGTAACAATATTCCAAGTATTATATCCAATATCAAAAGCATTATACTATAAGTATGCAACTAGCATGTGATGTAGTTAATTCCTACATAATAATATTCTTACTCAAATACCGGAATTAATCAAACAATAGAGATACGAGAAAGAACATTTTATAAATCTAGATTTATCCCAGTCGATTAATCGTAGGGGGAATATGAGATGAGATTAATAGGCAATTGTAACAGAGAAGTAATCGAACAGCTTATAGGAAGTTGCACAATGGACCATAATGAGCTTTTGTACACTGTTAAATGATCCAGTCACAACATTCGTGCCTGTATTTTTGTGGTTATCACTTCTTCTAGCAAGAACAAATAACAAATGGTTTAGCGTGCTTGTCTGTCGATCCATCCGTTAACCGTTAACAAACTCCTGCATTCTGCAGCCACGTATTATATATTGCATGATTCATGAACATGCATAAAACACATAGAGGACATGCCACAAGGCATGTTAAAGCTAAATGAATCAAATTTTTATCTCATGTATGTAGTTTTAAAATATGGGAAGAGTTAACTCAATCTAATCGGTAGCACTAGTCATAGCATTTAGACTAAAGACAAACTTCGATACTGTCTCATTTTCCCCTAGAATTGATGAGAGTTCTCAGCAGATTTTTTGCACATGGGAAAAGGGAAGATAACAGCCCCATCCAAAGTATTGAAACAGCCTTTTCTACGCTAACGACACCATTGATTTTGTTTCAGGAGATGCAAAGCCTAATACTTATCATCGTTTTCCGAAACAGTAGTCGGTAGAGGTCCTTATTTCAGCGGGTTTATTCTCCTGCATCGTTTCTGTTTCAATGCCACCCTTGCCGCTGATGTCGCTAACACTGCTGATGTGGGTGGAGATGATACTGATGAAAACTTTTGTTTTCCCTCGTATAGAAGATTTCGGCATTGAATGATGATAAAAATGATTGATGGGACAATTATGGATCCGTAGTGTTTAAGCCAAAAACTCGGCTGCTGATGTGCCTTGACGTGGTTACATGATTTGGTTTTTGATGATGATGACGATGAGATGCGAGGAACGGCTAACGCAACGACTGCAATATGCTGTCTACGCTTCCATGCTTCTATTAGTGATGCGTGGCTGTACCGTGTTCCTAGTTCCTATCATTTCTTTACAGCTTATCGTGAGCTGAAAAAATTAATGTGGATTCGTTTGGGCTCAACCGATCTCTCATCTACTGGTACATTACAGAATTAGTGTTGTTATATAAGTTTATAAATCAAGAAACATTCAATGGGCAAGAAACGAAGTCGCGTCTAGAGAATTAGATGAACAAACTAGCGAAATGAATGAAAGATGAAGATGTGCTTATAATGGATATAGTGCTTGTGGCTGGCTATCACTTAGCATCAACTCTAGAATATCTACAAAATAGAACTATCTTTTAGAGATGGTCATGCAAACATAGGTCTTGTTATATATTATGTAGGTTCTATGATCTATGGATGTGCTTTTTACTAAAATCATTGGTTAGACTTCCTATGGTTTGTTCTTCGTATATTTATTCGTATTTTTGGGAACTAACGGAATCTTGGGCTTCATTTTAGTTGTAGGTGAATGATGTGAACGAACAATTCACTCATGAAAATAAAATGTATTCTTGCTATTGAAGAAATGTGAAAATATGTAGTGAAGGATGGAAATGGAAGTTCAATCAAAGTTGGATATATGATCAAAAATTCGCTTTGAACACACTTTTCAAGTTTTTCAAAGTCCTCCATGAATACTTACAAATAGTATATTTTCTGTTTGTACTTATTGTATGATTTGAAGTTATTTCTTAACTTACTCTGTGATTCTTATAGACATGTGCCTATGCAATTGTAAAATTGGTTCATGCACAGCAAAGAGCTGCTCTCGTATGCATTTAACTGATGACTTTGTTTTCATATAACATTGTAACACTAGTTGACACTAATGTAATGAATTTAGTGTTGTTAGTTCATTTTCATCTCAAGTATGACTCGATCGGCTCTGGGTTAATAGTACAGTTTAAGTTTGATGAATTATTCATGAGACCTCAATTCAATCCTTACCAACTTACCCGACACAACCGTTACAACAGAAAACAAAATACCTAGTATGCAATAAAATATGGTACAAAAAATTTCAATACTAATATTGCAGACCAAGAGAAACACTTTTGTCACAGGTAGCGTTACATGTGGTCCATTTCTTAAATGACACATAATACATTTGGTTCCCAAAAACTTAGATAAAACCAAGAGTTGTTTCTCCTAAGCTGTGGAAAAGGCTTATAATAACTTGTGTTGTGTTACCAGCTTCCAAATCATTCTTGTTCATTGAAATAATCAGAAAAATAAACAGAATCATCACAACAAAGCCATGGCCCTGACATCATTTCTCCCCACCCACCAGTGTCCAGTAGCGTCTGATGTTTGCTATACGTCATCATTCCCTGGAATGAAATTGAGTCAAGCGTCCGCTACTCTAGCAATCATGTTAGCAAGTGAATCCATGACTTCAACGAACGCAATGATAAGTAACATTTCTGTGGCACCATCCAGTTCCTGGTATTTCTCACTTACCCCATTTGAATCCATCATGCTGGGAATTGTTGTACTAAAGGTAATCGTTCGCTCATTCATTGTCAAATCTTCAATCTACACTGTCAACGATTCATAATGTACAACTAACTATGTGGGTATTTTATTTAGCATGAGTATTTTCATATATGAACTTATATTGCTAAAAATAACGGCACGTTGACTTTTAGTTGATGCTTTTAAGATACTTGACGATACTACCAATCGATATAAACAACCTAGCAAATAAAGACTATTTTGAGTTTGGAAAGAAGAGGAGAAAACGTGAATCGAATGGAGTCGATGAATCAAAGATCAATAAGGAAAAAGAACGCCTGGCGGAAATTATGTTTACGGTACATTGCGTAGTAATTTTCATTGTGGCCAAACAGACTTGACTTGATTCATGAAATACTTATTTTGCCATGTTTATAGAGATACGCATTAATTTGTGATTAAACAGGTCATTAGACGATTAGACATGCAGGATTGTTTCTTGAGAATGCTGTGCGAGCTTCAGGTCCACTCATTACGTGGAAAATCACTGCCACGAGAAGTTAAACTGACGTTATCAGCCCTTGCCAAGTAAGATGCTAAATTAATATGCATTCATTTTTGATCAATTTCTCCAGTAAGCAAGACAGTAATTTTAGCATGGCAAACATTATGACGCATTTTCTTGATGATGGCTTAATGTATGTATAATTTATATTCAATTTTTAGGTCAGGTTGGAAACGAAAGCAAGAGAAGAAGCCAGATCTAGGCCCCGACTTTATTGAAGATCGTCCCATTTTATCCGTGTTTGAAGAAGCTGTGGAGACGGGATGGGAATCTAAAGGAAAAAATTCGACAGAGTGCATGGAACGATATTTTATTTGTCCACTTTCCACGGAAGATTTATTTTCTCATTTTGATGTTGTCAAAAATGTTAACGTACTTTGAAACCACATATATTTAAACTTTTGGTTGTATGATTTGATTTGTAATAATAAATAATACAAGGTATAGGTAGTATAATAAAAGAACAACATCACATAGATAATTTCAGAACAAAAACGCGAACATTTATAAATATAGCGGAAATAAAAATAGTAAACAAGTATATTAAATTATCCCTAATCTTTGAACACACTACAAACACTAATGTACATACTGACTGATATGTATGTATTTGTATGACGAATCTCAAGGTATTATCACACAGGAACTGTAATATATTAATTATTGACCGTAAGTTTAATAAAGTGCTTAACCTGGTCAGATATATGAATCTCTTGGTTTTCCATGTAGTTCTGGCTATTACTTTCACATGTCTCAAGAAAATATCTAGAAGAAATACACAATTATCCATACTAAAAATAAAATCTAACTTTGATATCAAATAATGTGTAAAGAATTCAAGTATATAATGAGTTTACCTATAATTCACCATCATACCACACGACTGCCCCAGTCCCCTAGGACTTTCATCCCCGAGCCAGTTTATTCTCCAAATGACAGCGCCATTTTTAAGGTGAAAGTTTGCTATTGTAAAAATATACTTGATTATTAGTAATTATCTTTGGAAATCAGTTTAGCATTTAAATCATGTTTTGTGAATTTCTTACCCACAGGATCTAGCGCATAACCTCTCCGTTTAACCAAATACAAATATTGAGCACATAATCTCAAAAGTGGTTTTTCTAATTCCTTGACCAATTTTTCATCTGAGAACCAACTGTTCAATTTCAAAACGTCTAAAAACACTTCATAAAAGTTCTTTTCCTTATCGTATGATTCAAAGATTGGCTGAAGAGCCTTAATCTCTACTTCAGTCAGTAATGTTTTTCCCGTGATATTCGAATCTGCATTAAAAATGTTTTTACAATAGATTAAATCAAAATAAAACCAATTTACCATACTACGCTTCAAATAGTGTTATAACACCAAAATTAACAGCATACACATACCTTTTATTACGCTCTTTATGGAACTAACTAGCCAATTTTTAAACCCGGGAATCGGAGATAGAGTAGAGAACTGAGTCATTTTTGGAAATTCACTCCGCAATTCACGAACCACCCTTTTAATCAAATAATTGCCAAGCTCTATCCCCTAGAAAATGTGATAAAAGTAAATTTATAATGGCTTCTACATACAAAGTAAAATAATGTTATAAAAATAATGCTATAAATTAAAAAAATCATTACTGTCAGTCCTCTCTGTGTAGACGTAATGGAATAAAACACGGCAGTGTTTATAGAATCTGGGTCTTCCGTCATAGCAGCTATAGGCAAGTCACTGTCCACTAAAATTCATACAATTCATTACCAGTTACTTTAACTGTAATCATAATTATCATAATTAAATTTTATGATCGTAACGTAGAAAACTCACAAGACATCATTCTCATCCGGTGGTTTGAGACAATTTTCTGAACCGATGATGAAATGTGGTCAAAAATATAGAAAATATAACCTGTCATGTCAAAAACTTAATATGACAAAGGTAAGAGAATTTCTCTTGATTAGATACTTTTTGAAGCATATCGCATGAAGATTGCCACGTGACACGTTCCAGGCTTAGGAACCCTACGTTGAACCACATTCCTATAAGGTCCCGCAGACTATTATTCAAAGCTTTTAGTGACGACTTTCCTTTAGACAATTCAATGGCGTCCTGAAAACAATTTAAACAATGCACTTGAACATTGCATTCAGAATACCATCCCAGTAGACACATTATATTTTTTTCTCACCAGCAAATCAACTCTCATGTCAACCAGGAACTTGACTCCATTTTCTAATCTTCCAATTTGAGTAAAAAGCCACTGGGATTTTGGAACAAGAGCTCCACGTAATTTTTCCTCCAAAGTGAGTCTGACGTCACCATCCTGAGAAAAATGATTAAAGTCAAAATCAAGATGTAACTTCTTCAGAAGGTATGTTATACATATATAAATATATAAGTGTCATGAGTTGTTAAAAATAACATTATTACCGTGCAAGAGACCAAATTGGAGGCAGTAGTTATTACGTAATCATGGTCCACTCCATAAGTCTCGGCCAAAATAGTAAAAAATTTAAGCTTGTCCTCATCGTTTGCATCCAAATATACCGTGCAAAGGTCTTTCACTGTTTGCTGTAATAGAAAATATCGACAATATCAATTAATGGGCAACATATTTCCAACGTAAATACATTCAACAGTCAGCATTTCATTCATAACTTTTCTTTACCTCCACTGTAATGTGAGAGATGCTTCTTCCTTTGCATCCAATAACTTTCTCCAAAAGTTGAAACAAGTCTTCTGAGATCCTAATTGGAGGACTAGGTGGTTTCGATGAGTTTTCATTTCCATCATCATGACTAGATCCATCCTCGTGACTACTTTCATCCCCATCATTAGTACTAAACTGATTGTCACTCGCTCCACTTCCTTTCGCAATAGCTTCTTGATGCAACTGCTCTAACCACGCATTAAGCTTTTCTTTCTTTTCATCACAGTCATTCTCCTGCAAAGTCTGTAGATGACCTCTATTTGCCCCTCCTGCCGTGGACCGAAACCCAAAGGGTCCTACATGCTCCACCGAGACTTTCTCCGCTGCAGCACTAGCAACCACTCGACTAGCATTTCTATCAAAATCATAATTTGAAGGCTCATCAAACGAGGTCGATAATCGCCTCCGATTTAATTTCACTTTTCTTGTGAATCCTTCACTTAAAGCCGAAATGTCATCCCGAGCTTCCACCAAAGGCGAGCTTAAATTGGACGGAGGGCTTCCAATAATAGGATCCAGCAAAAGAGAAAGTGACATTGTCTTGCTTCCAAAACTGCTTTGCTTCGTTCGAAAATCCCGAAACCACTGGAAATTATACACCGCTTGGAATATCCTACTTAGATTGTCAACCGGAAATGATCTACCTTGATTTGCCACACCAACACTTGTCGGACTTTTCCTCCCGCATAGTGCTTGCCAGCTGCTTTCTCCACCTTTCGCTGCAGAGCAACTAACCTTCATAGTCTTACTTTTCACTTCCCTATTTCTGGAAGTAGGAGACTTCCTCGACAAGTTTCGGACGGAGGAACTAGGCCCAAGCGCAATCTTTAAATCAGCACTAGAGACCTTTTGATGTTCAAGATGTGAACAAAGTATGTCTGGAATTGGAAGCTGTCCAGAATTCGACTCAGCGTTCACACCAAAACCGCTACTACTCTGCTGCGTCAAGAGATCGTTATTGCTCAATATTGTAATTGTAAAGGGTTTGGTGAGGCAAGTGGGATCATTACTGTTCCTGGTTGTATTTCTTGACGCCAACAACGAGTAGGACGTAAATGGGGAATTCATACATCTTTCTGGTAATGACGATGCTTTTTCTTTGTGTGCATTTCGGCAAACTGTTTGTAGCATAGATAATTGTTTATGACCGGATAATAGACATATTCTGTTTGTGACCCTTGTGGTCGGTAAATTTTGATGAAATACCGACTGGGTTCTTAGAATAGTTGATGTTGTAGCATAGGAAGAGGAAGTCATCTTGATAATACGGGATATTCACGTTCACGCATATAAATCTTTATGTAAAGTGAAAGACCTTGTGTCTTGATGTTTTGTTCACTATTTAATCCTTCCTTGTTGTTGTGCGGTTTTTTTATGTATAATTAAATTGGTCCATAGTCCATTCCACTCACTCAGAAGAGTAGAGACATGAAAACAACCACGAGTTGGTGGATGCGATACATATAAAAATAAGGTTTGGCAGGTCTGAATATTTTGGCACAAGCTACAAGAATTAAGTACAAAGATTATACTTGTTTGTGAGAACATTGTAAGAAGTTGAGTAAGATTTTAGGATACGCATCTCGCATACTTTACTTCACACAAACAAACACACTGGTTTATGCACTTTGGACTTTGGAATTGGATTCCAAAAATAGCATGTCCCGCATCCCACTTTATTCTTCTAAATACGCAATATAACTACATATTCTGCTTTGTATACATTTTTTGCAGGAATATGATAGAGAAACTCACTTTAAGATGATGATAGTAATTCAACCAATATCAAGTTAGTTTGAGTCTGGGTGTGTGTGGAGCAATCAGCAATCAATTGTAAGATTGTGAAAAAACACAATTATACAAGAGCATTCTGGTTAATTTTATGGATGTCAAGCAAAGGAGATAAGATCCACATATATACATACTACATAATAATATTATGCACGCTAATGACAGGCTGTCATTGACAGCCATTAAACCTTCAACCAATTAATTTTGCACAACAAGAGCCACACACACGGAGGATGGACAGGAGATTAGCGACAATTTGTAGGTACATTACATAAAACATAAAGGAAATAAGAGTATCAAGACATTTAAATGGAAATGGATAGAAAAGAGGAACTAGAAAAGATAAACTGTTGAACTACACATATTCATTATAATTACTCTAATTCTTTAATTTACCAAATCATACAATATAATAGAACCATACATAGTATCCTAAAAAGCCAAGTACAGCACAGAATCACACCTTACCCCAAAACTATTAACATCTCTCATAAAATTAATGACTAATAATGACTAATGACCGACCGTTTTCATTACTATTTCAAATAAATGTCCGGAAGCATTTAATGATAATACGGCTACATTGCATGTTTTCTAAACTTAAAATATTGTTCATGCATCTGATTATCCGTCATTTTTTTAAAGAAAACTTAGCTATTTCATTCATTTAACTGTTTTGCACGTTAAAACACCAAAGAATACAGCACTTACACAGCAGTCTACTTACATTTTTTAGACAGTACGGCTGCTGCGAAAACTCTTGCAAGTTGAGAAAACCGAGATGAAAATGACAACGCCACTAGACAACGTGCAGATTTTGTGCCAATTTTTAGACTAATTCCTTATACAACAACCATACACAATCACAAAGTTCACTCTTCAAAAACGCGGTGATGTGCTTCGAAAGTGACATTTGTCACCGAATAGACAAAAATGATGCTAAACAAAAAGTAGGGCACTAAAAAGTGTTAACAAGACGCTAATAATCAGCGCAATCGTAAAAAAAAAGCCGGGTAGCTTGTCGACTGTAAGTGTTGATGTGGACGAGATTGCAAAATGATCAGGTGTTCAAGTGTTGTTGTTGTTGTATACCAACATGCATGTTTGAACAACAACAACACATGAACAACAGCAAAATAAAAGCAGATGATGAGACGAAACAGCTGCGGAATGCGGATTCCCCGAGATGCACGTTGACACGTTCACCAAACGAGAAATTATTCTTGGGGGATTAATTACTGTAATAAAAGTCAATTAAGATTTTAATAGCTGCACACACTATCATCATTATCATTGCTGTACAGTTGATGAGTGAAATTGTGGCTTTAATTCGGAAGGAACCGGTAGGATAGTGGCGAAATGGGACCAATTAAGACTGTTATTAGGTTAGTGAAGAATAAATTGTATTGAGTTGAATTTGCGAATTTTATGATTGTGACTTGCCAATTATATTTTTAGCACGTGTGCTAAAACCGGGGTGGTATGCCACACGGTATGTAGGTAATTATATGGTTGAAGTGAGTGGTGGTGATTAATTGTTCGGATTCCTCACGGTGTGGTGCGGTGTATGAGCGCTCTGTTTCCAATTTCCCATTTGGAAGTAGAACGTTGCGAACTTGGAACTTTCTTTAACTACAGAAATGTTAACTGTGTAAAGAGATATGTAAATGCTTGTTAATTTTTGAGGAAATATACGGCAGCAATAATGAAAAAGGTAATAATTGTTGGAGGTGGGGTAGCAGGCCTTTCTTGTGGTAAACGGTTGATCGATTCTGGAAAGGTTGAGGTGAAACTTTTGGAAGGGAGTTCCAGAGTTGGGGGCAGAGTGGATACCAGAAAGTTGGGTAAACATTTTTATAACAATTATTGTTAATGCCATAACTCTTAGGGTAAAATTGAAAGTAGTTAATGGGTAAAAATTAATGTAATTTTTTTGATTCCTTTTATCACAACAGGTGAGTACTTTGTTGAAAATGGAGCGCAATGGGTTCATGGGGAAAAAGGAAATAAGTTGTTTGAACTGGCCAATTCCATGAAACTGCTTGATGTTGAAGAGGATCAACTTAAGGTACATGTAAAATGTATTGTCAATTGTAAGGGAAGGTTATTTTTATGGGCTAAAAGGCAATAAGTGGACTAATGTTGTTTAAATATATGTAGTTTTCTGCAGATACCGTGTTTGTTACCAGTACTGGCAAAGTTTTGGACAAGGATCTTCATGAGATAATTTCGCTAAGAGTGGGGAAAATTTTGGATGGTCCTGAAGACAATGAGATTGAAGGATCAGTAGGAGAGTGGGCAACCAAAAAATTTCGGGAAGGAGTTAAATGTCCACTGGATCCTAGTGATTTAAATTTAGATGACACCCTTCTAGATTGGATTCACCGATTTCAGGTAGCTATAGGCCATGTATAAAATGGAATAAATAATCATTTGGAGAAATGATGTGATGTGATCCATATGTTTTCAGGATAATATTGATGGGGCAGATAATTGGTTCCAGTCTTCGTTAAGAGGGCAGCATGAATATTGGGAATGCGAAGGAAATCCAACTGTCGCATGGAAGCCTCCAGCCTGCTACGCGTCCATATTAGGGGTTGTCTTAAATAATACTCCAATATTAGCTCCTACTTTTCAGCCGGAAACACCTGGCTGGATTGAGCTAGAGAAAGAAGTAATTAAAATCGAAATCCGGCCTTCTGAAGCAGCACCTGTTCACGTTACGTGCTCTGATGATACTAACTACACCTGCGACCATTTGGTTTCAACTGTCTCTTTGGGCGTGCTGAAACATTCCCACAAAAATTTATTCCATCCCCCCTTGTCGAACAAAAAAGTGCTGGCCATTGAAAATCTTGGAATTGGCTGTGTCAATAAGCTACATTTTGATTTTAAGCAGCGATGGTGGCCGGATGACATTTTGGGTTTCAATTTTCTTTGGGATGTTTGTGAAGAGGAGTATTGGCGTTCAGACATTGATGATGCCAAACTGGCGAAAAATGTTGATGGTGTAAGCTTGTAGATTGAAAGCTAAAAACGGATGATACAATATTACATTTCAATAATATCAAACTTTTAATTGTTCGTTTGTCTAGTTTCCTCTTTGGTGCAGAAATATTTTGGGATTTTATCGAGTTTCTTCACACCCAACAGCATTAAACTCTTGGATAACGGGACCAGCGGCCAAATTTATAGAAAAGATGACTGATGATGAAGTAAAGAGCATGTTTATGCAAGTTTGCAGAAATTTTTTAACAGATTATGACATTCCGGAGCCTGAAGAGTTTTGTCGATCGTCCTGGTTTAGTAATAAGTTTACAAAGGGGTCTTATAGTTTTCGACAAATGAACAGTGAAAAGAATGATGTCTGGGCCTCAGATCTTGCCGCACCGATTTTGAACCAATCGGGAAACCCGGTATGTTTTGCATTTTAATGATATGAATGAGAAGATAGTTTTATCTTGATCGCGTATTTAATTAATCGATTATTGTTTGTTTTTCAGATTATCTGTTTTGCCGGAGAAGCCACACACGATCATTTTTACTCAACAGTGCACGGAGCTTACGAATCCGGCCAACGTGAAGCTGATCGGCTAATTCACAGTTTATCCGCTGGCAAATAAGTGCTTTGTTTTTAATATATATTATCGAATAATCGAATTTTATTTGTTATTGTTGTTTTATCTAGCCTGACAATTTGAGAATTAAAGATGTTTTAAGAAAATTATTATAAATTCATACTCTCTTAAACAGGAAGACATCATTATGAAAAGGAGTATTATAATACAAAACCGGTTCTATTACTTTCAGTCGTTTAAAATATATTTTAGTTAAGTTCGTTAGTTGTACCATAAATTGGGATTCTTTTCTTTTTCTTCGAATACTTCTCTTCCCATGAAAACATTGTGTTTTCACATTGCCTGTAAAATTGAGTACAATCACCGTTTCTCCCAGCTTCTTCGGCCAGTACATACTCGCCGAGGTGACTTTCCGCAAAAATGGAACGGCTTATACTAGGACGCGCATACAATAATTTTAAAGTTAACTAATCAGTAATTCAAGTAATAAGTATTGAGAAGTGTAAACAGAGTTTGATTACCTGAAGAACATGGTGAGAATCTCCCCCATTAGACCATAATGACTCAATGGCGCTTCATGAATCTCGCATACAGCACGAAGTAAACATGGCTTCCCATCCAAGCCAGCACTGTTTAAAATCTTTTCCAGTTTTGGTATAATAGAAGCTCTTTCAGATTTATGTGCTGTGTGATTGAAACTAACAGCTCTCTTTTTCACCTTGCCCCGGTATTCATGAACTTCAGAAGCGTCATAGTAAATATGCGCTGTTTGGTTTGCAAAATTCGCTTCCCGTTTTCGCCTTCTTTGACCGAAGGATCTTTCCTCCACAGAGTAATAATTATCATTATCATAGCCTTCCACATCATCAACTTCCGGATCTCCGTCGTACCCTTCTTGTCCATAAAGGTAGGGTTTCTGTGGATAGTATCCGTACCCAAAATTCATTTGATCATTTGATCCTGGAGTGCCGATCATATCTGGTGTCATGGGGCTTGCAAGTGACGGTCTTGATCCTGGAGGTCTCATGGGTGGTGGAACTCCTAATGGTAAAGGTGGTAATCCCCCAGGTCCTGGTATGAACATTCCGGGTGGGACATGCAATTGATCGAAAAATACTGAAAATCAATTAAAAACGTGGTTAAGTTTGGATGCGCATATTTCAAAATCAAATATTAAATAGGTATAGTTTTAAAGAGGCGTACTAGTAATTGGCATTGAAACTTTTACACTGGAAGCAATCCATTCTTGGAAGTTTTCGGTATTTTGTTTTAAACTGAGGAACAATGATTAAGATTATATGGTTCAAACCAAAGGGCACAAAATCTCCAGGTAGACCTCCGGGTCCCAGAGGCCCGGGCGGAATATTTTGAGGTGGGGGTAGCGGTGGGGAACCTTGTAGAAATCCACCAACTTGCCCATTAGATCCTGCTCCCCCACCGCCACCGCTGTTGGCGGGTCTACCACCACCACCACTACCACTTGATCCAGAATTGCTAGGGCTTGGTTTTGGTGGAGAGGGTAGATGAGACGGTATGTCGGGTGCCAAATCAAACTGGCAGTTTACACGTGAAGTTATTAGCAAACAAAATATGCACAATATTTTTGATCTCGTGACTACAGAAAAGAGGTTCTTCATGGTTATCTGCTATGAAAGGTTGCACAATAGCCTAAACCAACACGAACATCTAAATAGTTTGGTATGAAAATCTTTACTGTTGCACAATGCCCCGTAAAAATCAATACCTTTCACTTTCCAAATTGATGCAAATACATATGGAACTCAGTAGACAGCACATGCTCGTGAGGAGTTTACTACAATTGTAGATGTTTCCAAATTGTATGGATATTTTCTGTTTTTAATTTCTCTTGCACCTAGCATTTAAAAATATATTTCCAAGAAAAATCTTCTTTGTTGCGTACAAACTAAAAGCACACAAGCATGGTCAGTTATGGTAGTCGTGAATCTACAGCCAACCTACAACAAATAGCTAATAGTAGTGACTCTCATGTTCTTCCTTAACATTCATTGATCAGTCTCCCTGTCATTAAGAGTGTTGTTAATGAACTTCGTAATCTAATCCCGTAGTACCGTATGAAATGACCCATTTCCAGTCCCTTCTTCCCTATGTGCCAATACGAATTACGAAATGTCTTAGGCCAAGAATCATTGAACATAGCGTGTTGTGGCCAACAGTTCTACTGGACTCAACATTAGGACCGAGGGCACCAACTGAATTAAGCTTTTCATCTGTCGTATTATTGTCTTATTACACTATTTCTATATAGACTTACAAAGTATATTTTCATAAAAGCTTTAAGACATAGAGTATCGAATTATAATTGACACACCACAATGGAGAAAAAATAGGACAAATTAGTGTACGAAAAGGTGAGCAACAAGAATGGGTAGGTATTAAAACACTGATGGCGGTTCTGTAACAATACCTTTTGCTTTTCCCATTAGCGAGCACCAAAGAGAATCTCCTGCGGTAATACTAGACTAGATTGGATAGACTCATGGAATCAAATTCAACAACACCAACACAAAACTCCTGAAGCCAGGGCTAGTCTGTTGTTGCGTTGCTCCGTGCAATGCTCTGTAAAAAGCAAGATAAAAGCCTTCTTCATTCGCATCTTCAGCTTCAGTTTACTGTGAGACAAGGTGCAGTTCACACTATCAACACGTACCTTCATTGATGCAGCACACATTGTATTCTTTCTTTCTCGCTCTCTCTCTCTCTTTTCTATCGCTTTCCAATGAAATCGTAAAGCCCTAATAGGGAAATTGTAACGAAATGAATACTTGCAATAGATTAAATTAAAAGGCTTCCCTTTGCTACTTTAGAACAATAGCATATTTATATGGAATTCTGTGTTTTTCTTATTAAGCAAGGTGGCAACATTGCATGAAAAAGTGACATAATTGTGACCACGTGATTGAGACAATTAAGTACATATTGTCAAAAAACTCGACAGTTATCATCATTTAACTGCAATTCTGTATAGATTGATTGAACTGATTGTTGCAATTGCTTATATCCTATGTCTTATGCTGTTTTAGTTTAAGCAGAACACGTTTCTTGAGGAGGCTGAAACCGGCTCTAACATTGCTTGCAAAAATGGTTTATCTACTCAGATCGAACCTTTAATGTCTTAAAAATAATAATAAACACGGCTTGTTGTGGGGGCAAAGCGCTCAGACATTTTGTGGAATTTGAGTGAGTAGGTTCGTCAGGTTGCTTAGTGTGTGTGTGGTGAAAAGCAACAGCTTTTTCATTTATACAATGAACAAATGGTGAAATTCGTTTCTAGGAATGGAAAGAGTTTGATAGTCAGCATCCCTATCACCACCGCCGTGCCAACTGTTTAGTCAACGTTTGGCTTTGAAAGAGTTCTCATCATCATTTGCCGTTCCTCTGTGTTCCTCAAAACCCGTGTGTGTGTGTTCTCGTATGTGTGCATGTGTTTGCATGACTCGTTGTAAGAAGCTTAGATTTCATACTTACACTTTTCAAATCTCTGCAACGGGTCGAAAACTTGGGTTTTTGCAGGAAAAGACAAAAACTACTTTTTCCCTTTTTAAGAGAAAATAAAGTAACATTGTTTCCAGTGTGCAGGCATGTCAGTGGACATTTTTCAACCGAAAATCTTCCATAATCATAATACTTGGATGAAATATACCAGTTATGTAATCCTCTTCCTCATATACTCCCATCTTCCCAAAAGTAAACGACCAGCACAGACGTGAGTGTTACCTGGTTGCTGACTTTTTTCTCGGTGAGTGAGTGAAGCCATAAAACTTGGTTGACTTTAGTTATCATCAGAGTCATTCCGCTTATCACAAAGCCGTACACCTTACAAGTAAATGGTGTATGCAGCTGTGCCGCTGTTTTTGCGGACCTCTATTTTTCAAAATCCTATAACAAGCTCGGTATGTTACAAAATCTTTGTTTCATTCCTTCTTCCATGGCGTCTCTCTCTGTTAAAGGGGAATAACTGGGAAACAGTGGGATTAGGTATAAAGCTAGTCATCCAACCAAACGTAAAAAAGGTACGTCTCTGTTGAATCTCTGACTGAAATGGCTGAATGCAATAATAGAGAAAAAAGTCCATTAGGTCTGTGGCAGTTTGTACTGTATTTTCTACATATTATAGCAAATAGCACATGTAATGTTTCCATAATTTCATGATGGGGACGTACCTCGATTCACATTTAAATCGATAAATTACCTACTTTGATATAGTACTAGTCGTATTACCCACGTAGTAACGCTGTTTCAGGGAGAGGAAAAAGTAGCTGCCTCGTAGAATAAATTTTTACTATTTCGGGCAATAATGTAGCATTACATATAAAAATACGACTACCTAGCTGGATATGTTGCAACAATAATACTGACGCGTCCTGTACATTTTTTAAAAGCCTGTCTTGTTTCTATTTATGAATGTACTCAAACAAGGGCGTTTTCAGCACTCACATTGCCCTGATGGCGGTGGAAGTAGTTGTAATCCCAAGATATCGTGAGTAATAAATGTTGGTCGAAATGACGGAAACATCATCATCAGCAGCAGCATGAAATCTTCATGTAGTACAACATTTAGCCGACGAGCACAAGAATGGTATTACATTTATATCGACCAAAGTAGTCGTCGTAATCTGAATTCATTGAATGAAGAAACGTGCAACGAATAGCAAAAGGCAACGGGAAGCGTTTGGCGGTTGGTAGTACAAATACATTATTACAATCTTTGTGTACAATTTTTTTCACGGGGTGTTGTTGTACGGTAACGATATTTTAGGCAATATAGCTTCTCTTGTGGTGAGTCAATGAAACGGGTAAAAAGGTAGTCTTCTTCAGAGAGTCCATGTATATTCATCTCTTGTTGATTTCATGGTAAAACGCAGTAAAGTGGTAAAATAGGTGTACATACATCAGTTAGTTTATCCAATTTTTCTGCAAAACATACAATAGTATATTGGCACATATCACGAAGCGTCGCTGGTTAACAAAAGAATCCAAAGTGAAAAAACAGTTTTCCCGGTCGCGACGTTCTTTCTTCTTCATGAAGGTATATTTCACTAAGTATCATTGTCCTACATTATCTCTGTAGTGCAAAGAATTGTGTGCCACTGTTGTATTTTTCTGAAAATATCATATAAAATAAAATATTTTCACCGTTTTTAATACATGGAATAAGACTGTATGTCAAGCAAAAACAGATTGCTGACAAAGCATGAAAGCATGCGTGTAGTTTTTGCTAAAATATAGGCGGCTGAAAGATGTAAAATGGGCATTGTGGATATTTACATGAACGAAATTGAAACTATGTTATAATGCATGTTACATGAAAAAGCATAACAGTGATTGAATTTTATTTTCATTTTCATGTCCTGTGCTTCATCACCACCACCACCTTAACTTTACCATTTGGATGATATTCTTCACGAAGCTTTGAAGCATTTGATATTGGAATGAGTTGCCGAGGAAAAGTCTAGGCTTAATAAACGAAGATACCAGCCAAGTGTATCTAAGACGGTAAAGCGTTTATCAGCCATTCAGCCCTCGATCACTGGTTTACACTTGTTTATGTTCAGGGCGTAATAATACATAAGATTAAAATAGTTGAGTGACATGACGAGAAACAGTCTGTTTATGCTTTCAAGCACGTTTTAAGAAACAGATCACTCGGTCAATATTGCAAAACTATATAGTATCTATATACCTACTAGTACACATGTGTACAGCTTTTATAAAGACTTTAGCATGTAGTAATCAATGAAGATAATTTATTTAAGAAAACACAAGTCTTAATAAACAGACGGTTACATGATACATTATCTTTTACTCCTTCGTCCCGTCACCTTTCAACACGAGCCACCACCACCGTCACCACCATTATCATATCATCATTACCCTCATTATCAGCGATACCCCAAAGTAAACCCGACAAAACCTCAAAAGCCGCAACAGCGAAAAGAACAGAAAACCGACGCTTCAAAACCAGTAGCAAACACACATCCCAATGTCAAAAGTAACGCATCTCGTGAATCATTGCAGAAATGTTGCGACTGTTTGAATTACGTTGCAAGAGAAAATAAACATAGTACCGCTGGTAAGAACCACTTCTCTAATGCTGCCCGACAAAATCGGAACAACCTGTGGGAAGCTAGAGGATCCCAACAGCATTCGCAACCGATTCCAAGTATTGATAGCGAAAAGAGCAAATCATTAGTCACTTCTTCAAAAGGAACAACCCAGCAAACAAGACAGGCATCGTCATTATCAAATTGTGTAGTAGAAAACGTAACGCCTCTGAAAACGTCTCTCTTCTCATCAAAAATCAAATCCATCTCCTATTTTGAGAAAAGTAGAGGATTTTCCACGTATTCTGCTGGAAAAATCTTGTCAACTTTCAGAAAATTACATTTTCCATTTACCTCGTCTACATCACCGAGGCGTTCAGTACAAAAAAAGCAAGTGCTCCGAGAAGAGAAAGACGACGAAGAAAAGGGAGTGGAGTCGGGAAAGTATTCGTCTGCAAAACAAATTCCAACAAGTGAAAGCAATCATCATCAAAGCGACAAAGTGGGAAAAAAGTGGAAGGGTACATCGCTGTCAGTGACTTGCAGAAGCAGTAACAGTGGCAGTAATAATAAGACTGTAGTAGTCGTTGAAACTAATAAGCTTGTGAAAAGGTCTATAACTGTGAAATCATCAACCGCAATATCATCATCATCAAAACCAGTAGGAAAAGAATTAGATTGCCTGGAATCTCTGAATCGGAATGCACCAGCTTCGACACTCCAGAAGAAAGGCAATTGTAGCAGCAATCCAAGTCCCAAGCAGGACGACGAAACAGCAAATGGCAATTGTAGTAATATCAACAACAATAACAGAAAAAAGAGCAGTAAAAACTTTGAAAAACTCAAAAAGTTTCTCCTATTTTGTAAAGGATTGAGGAAAAAGTCAAAGTAAAAAATTGCAATTGCGAAGATTGTAACTGGTGCATGAACGTATACCTACATCTAGCTAGATTCCACCTTTGGCAGTGATGTCTGCTGGAGTGTTGTGTTACGCCAATGCTCTGCTCTGTTTCTATTTTGTGTACGCAAACTAACAATTTAAAGCAAACTCTCTTTCAACCTTTTTGACGGTGAAAGTGAAAAAAGAACTTGCAGATAGAGATTTTATGATTATTTCAACAAAAGGGAACCACGCTGATTGTAAGCTTTTATGGGAATAATATGAACCTATTATTATTATTGTGCTCCCATATTCGAATGAGTTTAAGAGTATAACTTTTGAAGTAATACTGTCATTTTCATGGTCAAAAGAGACTAGAGAGATTTTTAGGGATAAAGTCTATTCAAATGAAAATATACCATAAAGTGAATATTAATCCGTGCTTTTGTGCGTTACCATTTTGGTTAAAGAATGTAAAACACATGGGTTTCCTTTTTTAGTACTATTCTGTCATTCGGTCTGAGACCAGCAAAACACACAAATGCCACACATCACACGCTTTAATGTATTGACATTGGAAAAACTACATACCTAGCTCATCTTTACCGAGGATTCTTTTCATTGTGCAATATTAGAGGAAAACATTTTTGAGACGAAGAAGCTGTTTATTTCAGCATCTTGCTGTACCCTTTTCATATTGTTCTCCTGTCCTCTCCCTATTCATAGTTTTGTGCACTGACATTTTCTTTCTCCTTCTCCATTACTTTTCTGCTGTTTTACCGTTTGTGCAGCAAACAACTGACAAAAAAGTGACACGAGGAGCTTCTTCATAGTCTTCCTTCGGTTCTAGTATTCACTTGCCAAAGTTTCTCGTTTTTGTGAATTTACGTTTGGCGTTTGATAGTAAGTAATAGAGTTGCACAGCTAAAGGAAACGGTATAATAAATGGTACTGGTATCGTACATGAGTACACGATCATAATGTAATGCAGTTTCTTGTTGCGTGCGGGGTTCTTTTTTTTAAAAAAATGTATGTAATTCAATAGTAAAAGGAAAAGCAGCAAATTCAATGCAATTTACGTGAATGGATGAAACCAACCTTCCATGTAGGGCGAAAGTAAAAGGAATCTTCAAATGTGCTGCCATTCTCTCCATTCGATTTTCTTCATTTTCACAATTCTTTGCTGGTGTGAGGAAGCATAACATTTGTCATTTGAGCAACTTGTTTGAGTTTCATTGTTGAATCTGTGACATATTATTGGATCAACTCCCCCAGCAGTTTTTCATATATCTATGTACAATGCAGCAATGGCAATTTTCTGATTCCAGACACTAAAGTAAATGCTATTGAAAAAGTAACATTACTTTCTACCATTCCTTTAGAATCTGTCCTTGTCGGTTGGACATTCACAAAACTTTTTGTGTGCATGTATTGTGTAAAAACTAAAGTCTTTTAAAGATTTCGTACACACGTGCCTGGCCTCCGGTGAGATCATTTTACAACAACGAGGTTTATACAATAAACGGAAAATGATGTACGCAATAGTACGCATCCTGGAAATAACGAAACTTTATCTATAAGTAAATAGTGGAAGAAAATATAATAATTTTATTGAATAGTTTCCGCTCTCGATACATCAAATGTATATAACTTTCATATGTAAAATTATGAAAATTTGGAGAGAGTTTCTGGAAATTTTCTTTTGATATTGCTATCCAATATAAAAAGAACTTATGGTGTACATCGTCGTATAATTTTATTGTCCCGTATCAAACACAAACTTGGTGGAATGCCACTGTTGACTGTTATGTACCATGAAAACATAAGAAATGTCATCAAAGTGATTTGAAGAGAGTTTCCGTTCTGGAAAGTTTATTCTTGTGGTTGCATACTGAAATTGCAAAGCAATGTCGAACTGCATTTAAACTAGAAATATTACCAAAAAGCATGTTCCTACTGATATTGCTATTCAATTCAAGAACTTCAATTTTGATAACAAAACTGAAGGATTGAGCATAACGAATAAAATAGAAATTTGTATCTTAAGTATAACATGTTATATTGGAATGCTCGTGAGCTGGGTTTCTTCTACCATAGGGAAATGACTACTTTTCTAGTATGAACTATAAAGATGGTTGCGTAATATATCGTATGAAATAATAGACTTTCATACAGTCTACTTGATTTATTTCCGCACTTGTCGACTGTGTATGCATTACAGTTATAGAACAGGAGTTTTGTGGAGATTTCTGCAGTAACGAGAACCTTCTTTTCTTGCTTTGGATTTTTCTCTCGTTTGAACATAACCACAAGCAAAAAAGTACTCCAGTGAAAGGTCAGTCACAGAAAAAGGAGAGAAAAAGAGTCGGACTTAGATACATATATAATATCATAATATCATGTACATACAAGTGGGCAATAACCATAATAGTAATTTACCATGTTTGATACCGTTTCCTTTCCTGGGTATAATATGTTGTATCGTCATTTTGTGATAAATCCAGAGTGACATCGAGTAAAAACAACGTCGACAAACAACAGAGAAAGCTTGCGGTACTGTTGACTGTAGGGAAAAGCGAATTGCAGTCTTTAAGCAAAGACGCAGAGCAGAGTTCCTTTGCTTTGTTTCACTGAAAGTGAGATAACAGCCGTGCCTACTCTCTTCAAGCTATCTAACAACGTGTGTGCACACTAATAACAACCACGAAGTGTATGATCATGGGCGGTGAAACCGGTAAAAGGGGGGAAGTGAAACAAACGTCAAAAGGAAAAATGTTAGAACAGGGACCCGAAGGAAGTAAGAACCTCTCTTCTCTTTCCTTCTCCAATGAAACGAGGCAGCAACATCAGCAACACCAGTCTGCAATGCCAACACTAGAAACAGCAGAAGCGAGTAAGCAGGAAGATCATTCTTCCCAATTCCAGAACATCATCAACAGTTCAACGGTCTGGAATGAACTTGCTCAGCAGCGAGGAGAAAGTGGTAAAAGTTCAACTTCTCCTACAACAGTGGTGACGAAGCCTGCTGAACTAATGGGTATAACCACGGAAAAACAGCTCATTTCGCCTTGTGGTTTTACCTCCTCTTCGACTGATATTTACAATAGTAGTAACGGAGCTCTTTCTGCAACCACTGTTGCCAGTACAGAAACCCAAGAAAGCGCTAAACAGAAACTTTCCTCTCTATCTGCTTCTTATCAAAGGAATAGCAGCCAGAGTGGTGGCGATACTGACCCGAAAAGAGACGATGACCATGATGCTACCCAGAATTTTCTTGAAGCAACTGATGAAGATTATGATCAGTCTTTTGTAGGCCATCTATCATCCGATGAAAATGAACATTTGCTGCCTCCTCGTACGAATGAGGGGGAGGGGAACAGGCACAACAATTGTAAGGAACGAGGGAAAAGAAGTGGTGATAGCGAAGCCAAATCGCAGAGCAAACACAAGCAGAATAAAAATAAACGTGGTAGTACCAGTGGCAGGAAAAATAATGATGATATCAACAAGAAGACGACAACGACCGGCAATGATGATGATGATACTCTACATCCAAAACGACCTACTTCTCTGACCATACCCTTACCACTTATCAAGGATGGTAAAAAAGGAAATTCTTTTAAAACGGAGGACTCGTCATCATCTTCATCTCCAGTCTTATCCTCGTCCTCCTTTTACTTATTTTGTTTATCAGGTATCAGTCGAGTGCTGGTTATACTGAGTATCTTCTCAGTTGTCCTTGTTATTTGGCTATGGTTTCACACGCGTCTTTCCTACCTTGAAAGAGAGTTTGGGCTGCAAAAGGAAAGGATGGAAATTCTCGCTGATAATATACTCGAAGCCGAGAGACTTCTGAATAGAAGGGCTGATTTTGATCCTGAAGAGGATGACGATGATGACTATGCACAGCTACATAGGAATATCATGAACGAGGCAAATTCAGCTGCTGATATTTCCCAATTACATCACCAGTTTAAGGACGGGAACATTGAAGAGGACCTCAGTATTGGCCATCAATTACGAAAAATGCTAGGAAAGACCCAGAGGGTAAGATCTGTCTTGTCAAAATTACTTATTTATCCGATCATGTTTACAAAGTTTTCATTATCTGAATTTATGTGCAGCACACATTATAGGAAATAAGCTTGGCATAAATTAGCCTGCTAATATGAAGATGAAAGGCCAATGGGCAATTCATTCATAGCTTACACGCAGAGATGATAAATAAGTTTATTGATAGAGATTGAAACGTGTGATTTATTTATCACATCATGATTTTATTGAATGCGTGAATGACCCATAACATTACATACACACGCACCTTGAGCTAGTTTTTTCTTCTCAATTGAGGAACTGTAATAGGCTGACATTTTAAATAACAGCAGTAAAAAATAATATATAAGATTTACATCATACCATTCATCATTATATCACTATTCTCTCCATATATTATGTATCAAACTTTTTTATCCTCTCGGTAGTGAAATGCAAGTAATAACATGCCTCATTTGTATAGATCAAAGTGCCAATAGAAAGCATAAAACTCCACTCAAGCGCGTAATTACTTTTACATCCAAGCAGTTGAATTTCATTTTGAATGGATGATGGATCGGGATCTGGCCTTTTGGAATTAGAATTTTCTTGTCCATGTATGAATATGCATGCATAAATATTTCCCTTTAAATTAAACATATTAAATTCCATTTTCACGATTATTTTCTTCTTATTACTTTTACTATCTATTGCTTTCTATCATAGAAAATCATATCAAATCACGTTCACTTCAATGCATAATTTATAAGTTTTGAAACAAAAAATAAATTGAAAGGCGAATCTACCACTTCGGATAGATGAATAAATTGACCACTCTGTATGGAAATGAGTTTTTTGTAGGGGTCCTTGCAAGTTGCAACCATTATTACCCACAGTAATAATTGCTAAATATCATCATGAGTAGCATTTTACGGCGTGTCTTCCCCTGCAGTAGTTGTTTTTAAATTAAAAGAGGACTACCGTCAACTGCGTCTACCAAACTATCATTATACTAATCTTTCTACGGCATGTAGTGATTTCACAATGCAACGAATTATGTATTAAGTTTTACACCCTTCTTCTCCGGACGAAACATATTGGTTTGTTAGAAGCAACATTTCATTTTCTAGAACAACTCACTGCACACCACTTTCTGCTCTTTTTGTGTAGCTTTTTTGTTTGCTCGATAAAATGCTAATGATGCTGTGGTTCACCTATTACTGTTATCCTATAAACATATACTCATGAGCATATTATACACATTACGTAGACCTGTATCAAATAAATGCATTTCATTTATCTGGGATCTTTTATACTCAAAGTGTCTGTTGAATCATTGACGATGATGAATAAAACAACCAAAGCCAAACCCACATACTGTTAAACAGGCACCAGTAAAGGAAGATAATGGGCAGTGATTATATCAGTAGCTAGCTGGTTCATTGATGCTTGTGATTTGTGATGACGATGACCATAATATCATGACTACATTACATTGCGATGCCCAGTTCTTGTATAATAAACAGTAAGACTCCGTAGACCTTTAGGCCACCGATGCTAATATATTTGTACTCGTGCGTACTAGAAATCAACTACCTACATATAATACACCTTGGCAAATGGCATTAAACTGTTTCGTAGTATTCACAAAGCATTGAGTTCATTCATAAATAGGCATACCAGCTTACTACGAAATGGTTTACTACAAATGGACGAGGTGTACATCTTGCTGTAATCACCAATTTGAATAACTTTCGTTAAAACTGATTATGAGAGAAGCAAATTACAAGGGAATATATGCCCTGAATTTATATCAGTAGCTAGCTGGTTCATTGATGCTTGTGATTTGTGATGACGATGACCATAATATCATGACTACATTACATTGTGATGCCTAGTTCTTGTATAATAAACAGTAAGACTCCGTAGACCTTTAGGCCACCGGTGCTAATATATTTGTACTCGTGCGTACTAGAAATCAACTACCTACATATAATACATCTTGCTGTAATCACCGATTTGAATAACTTTCGTTAAAACTGATTATGAGAGAAGCAAATTACAAGGGAATATATGCCCTGAACTAACCACTGCTATTTATGCTTGCACATTCGAATGTACATTATATCTATATGCTTTCCAGTTTTATCAGTCTATGTATTTAGGGATATACTATTGTGCTTCAATCTCGTATGTCTTCACTTTGTCTTCCGAATATTCCTCATGATTCATGCCAAAAAACTGAAACTTTCTCATGGTAAGTTGCATCTATATGGCACACACACCTATTCAAGGATTCATTAAACGAAAATGTAGAAAGCATAATATGAACATGCAACATCCTTCTATCCATCAACAATGCATCGACACATTGGCAGATTAGGTATGAATGCAGAGAAACAGGAACTTGGTTACTGCATTTTAATAGAAAACTACATCTCTCTGCTTGTCTGACATGTTCCCAATGAACACTTTGTGCTGAGTTTGTAAATTTTGGTAGGATGAAGATGAGTGCAAAGATAATATACAAATTCTCGACTTGGTAAATGAGTAAAATGAAAAAGGGAAAGCTTCCAAACAAAACTGTGAACTGATTATGAATTAAAATATTTCACGCATGTAGAGTAGCAATGAACAATAATGAATCTCATCGAATAGTTGCCTCTCAAAACTTGCGAAACACGACTTAAATTAATTACAAACTATTATACTACATAACATTTATCAAAAGCTACATTATTTTTTAGTTAAAAGCTTGATATAACAAGTTATTCGATTGTTGATTTCAGTAGTAGTTTGTAAGAAGGGCTAAAAGTACGAGATTACCGAGTAAACTGGGAATAATGTAATATGCTGTAGCAAAACAATAGGATCTGTAGTCAGATCCTTAGAGACTTAGGTATGGTGCTTTTACATTGTACATTTATACAACCTACGTAGGTGGGTGTTATGCAAAATCTCATTCAGCTCGACTGGATGTGGAACGTTCATCGAATGGGAGATTGTACATCTTCCTACACTTTCCACTATCACTACACTATTCCTGATTGTGACTTTGCCCTAAAGCTTAATACATGAATTCAACCAAACGATATTGCATATCGTATTGGTAATTTGATTTCACCCACAGTCGCTGCTAATTAATTTTTCTGGCGTCATCTCATTAATTTAATTTTCAATAGTGGTAAGCACAGGACTTCAATTTGAGGTTTATCCTCCATTCAATTAAACTACTGTATTTGTTTATGAAATGCAGAAGCAATTTAGCAATAATATTCTATTCATCGTTAAAAGTGTCATAAAAACCATGGCCATCTCATGCCACACTGTATACTGTGCCAAGACAATTACACTGAGTGAGTAACACCTAATGGTAAGCTTGATGTTTTTTTAGCTGGAGTTTGTGAGCAAACAGAAAATCTTGAGAAATGAAAGCTTCATTAGCAATGTACAGCTCAAGTACAACTTCA
>JAHZMV010004701.1:0-39067 GCA_027743765.1 Coecobrya sp. COE2 | reverse complement strand
AGTGAGTAGGTACGCTGTAAGCGAAACCTGTTCTAAACGTTGGAGCAATAAGCAATGCAGCAGAGCTGTGATTGCTACAATATATTGCAGAATGGGAAAGTTATTAACCAACTCTTGTGTATGCACAGGGTTCCGTTTTTGTGTACACATTTTGTTGTTGTTGTGTAGCACATACGTAGCTCAAAAAGGGTTTTAAAAAAGTATACAAAAGAAGACCTTGTGTCTCATTCTCTCGAGCTGAATTAATTTCTTGAAGGATGGTGTACTGCAATTTAAGTTAATTTCGCAAGGGGGTTAGTGGAATAGGAACGATGGGTTTGAGTGTGGGAAGTACAAAAGTACCTTCGTTGTAATGGCAGCAGCAGCGTAACAATAAAACGGGTTGATGGTGCTTTGGATAATTGCGTTAAGCGTACATATATGTTACCTAACGTAACGTGCTTTTGCGCTTTTAGCCCGTGTTAAAATTGGGAAATAATCCTGCTGCACGATAAAACTTATTGAGGTAGTTTTTTATTCTTTTGTACTCTGTAAATGGTACGTTTTTCACATTCCCAAGCATATGCCGAGTAATTTAGTTCTGCTGCAATTGCATGGGTGTTTAACAAGTGAACGATTGTATAAAAAATTGGGAAATGGGCAGAATGGAAAGAGAGAGATAGATAGAAAGAGCTAGGGAAAGTCAGCAGGTGAAATGTTTCCCAACCCGGTCGTTTCCCCAAATATGTATTCAGAACACGCACTCGTATTATTATACCACACAATCGGACGGGTCTGTTAGAGAATCCCAAAGGCAATTAAATAGTGTGTACTTTTATACATATGTGTGTGCAATTGAGTTGAACTATAATGGTCGGTTTGTAAAAACGAGAAAAGTTCTTTTTTACTTTTCCAAATGTTGCAACTTATCTCTGTGGGTGATACTGGATATATGCAATTCGAATAATCGGGGAGATTGCGAAACACTAAAAACATATTCCACTTTTTAGACTTCGTAACTTGGATTGGAGGATAGTATGATATTACAGTTTAGCTCAATTTTTCGGTTGGATGATTGGACTGATAAAAAATGTCAGTATTTTTTAATGTCATTTCACTTTGAACTTTTAAATAGCTGTGAAACGTAATGTCAAAACATAGTGTGCATATGCATAAACGGTGTAAAAATTTCCGACATCACTTTTTCCACCTTCTTCGACGTAATAACTACACACCTGCGGAAACCTTTATACAAATGAAAACTTTTTTCTTTTGCGGACTCAGCATGAACATGACTGAACAATGTAAACGTATCATTTCTCTTTTTCTCTCTCGTCCACCTCCTGCCGTGTAATAATTAGAACGTGTGTGTATGCAAAGATGATATAAAAACTTTTCAGGTTACTTCACACGATGAGTACAGAAAAGTAGCAGAAAAAAATTCGCATTAACGGTTCGTTACACCACCTTCATATAAGCGGCATGACTTTAGTTTAGTGTGTGATGATGAAAAAAGTTCTTACCGAGATGATGATGAGACGGGACGGGAGGAAGGGAAACAAAATGTGTCTTTCTGAGTACTTATGTTTTCTTGCGCGTTGTTAATTAACATCGTATAATAGGTAGGGAGTGGGCAAGGAAAGTAGGTACTAGGTACTTGGTGGAACACGTTTGTAGACTTGTCAAAGAGATTTGTTAAAAGACTAGACTAAAAAGTTATTAATTTTCTTCGCAAGCCTGTGTATTTTTTTCTGAATTAAGCTTGATTATTGGACGGATGAGTGACTTTTGTTTGCTCATGTATTTATATAGATTCGTCGGGAATCGTTGTTTGAGCAAACACAACGAATTCAGTTTTTTTTGCTAATGAATTGAGTTTTTGATGATGATGATGTTGTGTAGTTGTGTGTGAAAAACCCGACTTGTGTTTTTGCTTTAATTGGTCGTCGTGAGAGGAGGGGTACTTATTACGTATGTACTCTCGAAGAGAGACATGGAGGGAAAGAGAAACGCTTTTGTGCGACCGATTTTCTCGTGAAAGCAAACCTGTCCAAAATTGGTTGCTATATTCTCCTGTGCGCCATTCATAATTGAGGAGATAGAGAGTATTCTACTGAATAAGACAGCAAGAGAGAGACAAACCATCAGTCATTTAATTTAGCATGTTTCTCTTTCAGACTTTTTTATGCATAATGGAAGAATCGGGAATGTTGTGTTGTTAGCCTGTGCACAGTTATTCATGGAGTGTTTGGTGAAGAATAAAAAAAAGTTTTGGTTGTAAGTGATACATACAGAGTAACGAAGAAACGCTTGGGGAAGGAATGGAGAAAAAGCCATGCTGGAAAACCTGCTTGTCACAGCGATTTCTTGAGAAAACGACAAACTTTTATTCAGGCGGCATGCATTTTTAAAGCAGAAAAGAAAGTGAGTTTTAGGTTAAGGAGAAATAACTAAGTTGACGGAAGGACCAACGAACTGGACAAGACTTTTTTGCGATTTTCTTTTCCTCTGTCGGGTCTTGATTTTTCTCTCTCTCTCTGTTTTATTTACTCGTTTCATCTTCAAGTAGCAATCAGGATAAGTGAAGGTATGTCTAGCAGAATTGAGTCTATCACAATGCTTCTTCTGGGTGGTCGTAGTGGAAGATTTTGAATGAAGTATCGTGTAAGATTTTATTCAGACCGGATGTTTATACATTCTTGAAGTACACACAAAAGCGGTTCAAGACCTTCATCATAGTCATCGGTGACCCTATTTATTTATTGCGTTGTATAACAGCTAGCTAGTTGTTCTGTTTATTCCTAAAGACCCAAATAATCGAAAATTTCGTTATCAGATCATTTTATTGCGGTCTTGGAATGGTAGTTGCGTTACACTCCTACTTGCGTATATAAATACATGGAGGGTTTGAGCTATTCTAGTAAATTTCCCAGCGCAGCAGCAGCGCTGGTTTTATTGCAAGCTTGTGTATATCGAGTAGAATAAAGGTTTTGTTGGAAAATTATAATGAAGGGAGAAGAACCCTATTATTATGGATGGAGTACATTATGACTGAGGATATAAGTGTATTATATAAAGCATATAAACAGGCAGAGATAGATCTACTCACAAATCGATACTGTTTAATAAACCATTACATTTCTACTTTGACTGTTATGTTGTTTCGTTTACGTTGTTCAGCTCACTTGGAATTTGTGGGGTGTATATATATAGTGCCGTAGTAGGAGCTGAAGGAGGCAGTTTTTTATATGTGTATAACGATTTTAATATGAAGGATTATATACGTTACAAGTTATATCATGTAGACTAAAACGGTAATCGAAACTAACGGGCTTGTGTGTGTGCTTCGTCGTGCCTGTCGTCATTATGTAGCTTTTTTTCCTTTTTATAGGTTACCTGGGCTTATGGTTGTTAATAGGTGTACGGCATGGCAGCAGAAGTTATTGGGGAAAGGTTAGGAGTTAGGATATATAGGTATGCACTGTCTTGAGGATAATCCGTTGGAAATAACGTGGGTCTATAATATACTGACTTTGTGACTTTAGAAGACACTGGGATTATTGCCACTGTGTAAGAAGGGTCTTGATGCATGATAGATGGTGTATGTGAGAGAATGAACTGTATTATGATTTCCACCTCGTCGATTTGGATTTAGATGAACTTATAATACGCGTGTGTGTGTTTTTTGTACTCTTGTTGTTCAACGTGATTCGTTGTCACGTTATTGGATTATGTGGGAATAAATTGGGGTGATCACGTTTTATTTATTGATGATCTGTGCTTTAGTTCTGGTCGGTAGGCTAATTGATTTCGGGTGGTGGTTAATTGGATTGACGGGTGGGCGACATAAGTCGCGTAGGTGGAAGTGATTTATGAGTTTCAATCTTCATGAAAATTATTTATGAAAATCGCTGAGGCATAAACATATGTATATATTATAAAGAGGTCTACCTGAGACAGAGTATATTTTGCCGAAAGAAGTAAAATAACAATTTTCTATACAGGACCCACACGACCTCTAACATGATATTGTTATATTGTACATCATATTTGCCAACTCTCTCGTAAAATAACAATGACAAAGAAACTTCTGTATGTTTCTCTGCTTTCACTCTGTGCTTCTTTCCCAGAAGATCCCGCACTACTTCTATAATATTTTGTAGCCCCCGTGGCAGTACATATCGGGGTAGAGAAGCATTGTAGTGGAGGTCTCATCTCAGGAGTGTTATTATTGCAGTAGTGCTGGTGGTAGAACAAACAAGAACGCTTTTAACAAGCGATTTTGTTCCAAGCTTCTTAATCTCAATAACGGTTTACAACGTCTACGTGTGTTGCTTTAGGGCACCTTGTTGTTTTAAACCACGGAGAGAGAGAGGTCACCTGAAGACATTGTTATTATTACAGAGAAGAGCGAGACAGAGAGAAAAGAATCGTCGTCGACGGTGGTGGTGGATCACCTTTCACTAGGCTCGCTCATGTTTGAAGTTCTTTTCTACTGCGGGCTTTCACGAAACATCCGGGTTTTATAATACAATGCGCTTTGTTGGTTTGTAGCATTTTGCTGAAATGCGATACCATGTGTTTACTCGACGTATGGAGTAGATCCTTGCAGTAGTAGTTTAGTGATAAAAGCCAGGTACATGCTTTTTATTCTGGAAACGCGAGCTTGTAGTAATCGTCGTCGTCTGCGTTTTCCTTACTCTCTTCTCTCTCTTTTTTCTCTGTGATCACATCGTCGTGTTGATCGGGTTTCACACAAAAAGAGCCGGAGAGTGAATTGTGAAACCACACTGTATGATGTGTCAATGTATTCCAAGTTAGAGTTTTTAATCAAACTATAATATGCTCGGCCATGCCATGAGTAAAATATATGATATAACATTTCAAAATAATGATACCGGCAATGGGTGCGTTTTTTTGGAACTTGCACGTTTCGTCCGTCCTGTTTATGCAAATCTACATGAGACTTCCGCTCGGGTGGTGCGGTGAAGAGAAACTTTTTACTCCTCATGTCGGTTTTTTAGGAAATTGTACTGCTGCTGTTTGGTATATGCGGTTGCCTTTTTGCATTTCTCGTGTTGTATGAATGTGTATAGCATGCAGGCTTTCCTATTTTCCTCTTCAACGAGCTGGAAGTGAATACGTATGGTATGTGTGCAGTAGAGCCTTGAAAAATTATTTTCGTACAACGAATTTGTGCATAGCAGTATCGTTCGGTTGGATGTTTTTCCTTAATGTGCTTTCGCTAGTTAAGATGGATTATGAGGATTATGTTCGTTTTTGTTTCTGCGAGAACGGAAGTCTTTTTATTGGGCTTCTGTGTGTGTACAAACAGGATTTGCATTTCAAAGTAGGCCAAAGTGCTCTACTGACTTGACCATGAGAAGAAAAGGAGCATTATGTTATACGCTTTATTCCGAGAATGATTGGATGAGTGATGATGGAGGAACCTTTTATTGCTTTTTATTTATTTGACTTTCTTTTAGGGGAAGAAAAAGGGAGAGCAAATTCTGTTGATGTATTGGGCGTATATTTTAGATGGGCTTCGATGAATTGCGGGTGCTTTCTTTTGGCTATTGAACCGCACGCGAGTTTACACAGGACTTGAGTTTGAACACTGACATGGGCTTAATGAACAAGCGAATTGGTTTTTAGTTTGAATAGGGAACCGAAGGATGGGAGAATTGGAGAACACTGGGCGTTTACATTAAAGCTCGGATTGTGCATTTTCTCTCTGCTTTTGATGGCTTTTGTGTACTCTCTCTGTATGCGTGATGGGCTTCAATAGAAAATCATGCTGTTTGGGGGAAAATTGCGAATTAATTGGGTTTGGTACAATATATTTGAGATATGAACGTGTGGGAGTTTTTTGAATAGAGGAAATTTTCATGGACTACAGTGCTTTGTATGCAGCAATAGAAGTAACGAGATTGGACTTTATTATGGGTCCTCCAAGCTTCATAAATAAACTAATTAGACCACCCAAGCGAGATGCTATAAATATTTCCCGGGAAGTAGCTGTGTGCACACACGCTAATTCAATGTTATACAATGGGTTTCTCTATCATATTCAGAACGACAGCCTTATTTATTCCTGGGCAGTTTAACTGTAATGAAGTTGGAGTTTTGAAGGAATATTTGCATGACGGTAATATACAGTTGTTGTTTGGAGGAGGGATGTGATGTAAAAGCCGTTTATGCAACTCGCAAGACTTTTTGGGATCTTGGATGTTTTTAAGTAGTTGTAATCCAACGCCTCGAGGGACTTGAGAGGAAGGATTCTTCTTCTGCGAACACCGTTAATAATACGTTTGCGTTCCTTCACTATAAGCTGCTTTCTTTAGACACTACTCAAGTTACTGTCAGTCAGGTGGATTGGAAAGTGTTATAAATTGTACTTAAAATCGGGGGTGTTTGTTGTTGTTGTTCACAGGATTAACTAAATTATGGCGTCAACCCGAGAAACGACACGTGCCGACTCAACGGAGAAGTTGCTGCAACCTGAGATCCAAGCACCTACAACACCAAAGCCGATGACCACAACGTCTTCAAATTCAGGGTACTTTAGCGACACGGAGGCTGGATGTGGGAGCGGTGGGAACAGCTTGAGCACTGGTGGCAGCGCTCCAGCTTGTGCTCCCCCTGGTGTCGCTACTCTCCAAACCAGAAACCGAATTCCTTTAGGACTATGCGTTCAGCAGACAGCGATATCAACGCCTTCCGCCTCGATAAGCGTGGACGAGCCACCTATCATGATTTCGACTGAGGATGATCCTGATAACGTGCAGGTGCTGCTGACTGGAAGGAGCTTTGAGAGAAGTGGGCACAGTTTCGACAGTTCCAGTCATACAGTTCATGATGAGCTACACCTCGGGGGAGGGAGTGCTTGTCATTCGATTCAAAGCTCCTCTGCTGCCGTTGGGGGGTACAGTAGCGCTGGGGATGGTGGGGGTGGTAGTGGCAGAGGCGGTGGGAGTATATCCAGTGGGGTTGTTCACTATGAGAGAGGCGGGTCCTTTCCGGGAAACCCTCATCTGCATGATCCCAGTTGTAAGCATAGGTGAGTGCATTATTTTATTTCCAGAATTTAAAAATCAATACTTTGTAATGAATTTTATTGATAGAAGGATATATAGGTTGATTTAATATTTAAAATTGGGAAAAAAATTGAAGGGGAAAGAGAATTATATACACACAAAAATCATATTACTTGCGCATTAAACTAAATCGTGGTAGCCATCATGCTATTTTTGCTGAGAATTCGATAAGTTGTGTAATTTTTTTTCTTTTTCTCTTATGGATTGCAAAATTACTTGTAATTTATTTTGTTCGATATTGGGTCGGTGAAAGCACACGTACGCGTAGTGTACTGCGGGGTTTTGTTGGAGGAGCTACTACACTGTAGTCAACTTTGAAGTTTTGCTGCAACGTAAGATCTCTAGCTAGAGCTTTTATCACACAGTTATATACGCGGACACAGTAAAACAGAGTCGTCTCTTCTTGTGTTTTTACACGCATGATGGGGTAAAGAAAAGTATTTAAATTTTTTGGGTGTATAAAGACGCGAGACACTTTCATGGAGTATTAAAACGAGAGTAGTTGACATAAAAAACCTAAGCTCATCAAGAGGAACGAGCTTTTTCGACTATATACATACATGTATGGATATGGAGTAGTGGAGGGTGGTGGTCTAGTGTTTCTTCAAGACAGTTTTCTTGAAAAGTTGTTTTTATTACTTTTCGTGGGATATATATTACTTGTACGGGGAAATTGAGAAGAGACTTTTGGATGATGTTGTGGTGGTGGTGCAGTGTCTATAATGCAGAAGAGGAGCAGTGAAGAAAATCCTGACGAAATATCGTGTGATTTTTAATTCATGAAGTGGGAGTGAGAGAAAAGAGTGGGTGAATTCATGTATGATACTGTTATGTTCAGGTATCTCGCCCCGTCATCATCAAGGTACTACGGGAGATGCGAGCATAGTCAGACGTTGCAGGAGGCTCAATTGTCGCGGAACACGTCCAGAGACAGTGTTCACTCGATTCACGTGACAGATACTAGTTGTGGTGGTGGTGGGGCTGGGGGGTCTTACTCTGTCAGTGGTGGTGGTCCGCACTTTATTGGGGGGACTTCCGTTTTAATACCTGTGCAGAGTGGGGGAATTGGGGGAAGCACTTGTGGTGTTGGTGGTGGTGGTTTGGGGAGGGATCCGGCTATACGGAGACAACATAGCCAGCCTGAAAGCTCTTGCATGTATTGTCAAACTCACAGGTACATGTATGTGATCTTTCTTTACTAAATTCACCAAAACCAGACTTTGTGTTGCTGTTGTACGTGTATAATCTAATACGTTTGTGTTTTTCTCTCTCGCTTTTATGCTTTTTGCGACTTTTTCGTTTAGATTGCACTTTGCGTTGTATAGTTTTAGTAATAACCGTTTCTGTAAATATTCATAGGGTCACTTCTTCTGCTTTACTTTTTTATTACGCCACATTGGATTACCTTCTTTATGATTCTGTTCGCAGAGTGGACGGCAGCAGCAGCGGAGAAAGTTTTTTGTTACTTTACAATCTGCTTTTTTGGTCATTCTAACAGATACATAGGCAGCGGGTTGGGAACCTTATATCCGCTTTAAAATCATATAATGCAAAAATAGGTATATAGAGAATATCGCCAGGTATGTGTATATTGCCTACAGAAGATAAAAGTGTCCCAAAAAAAGAGAAATTTTCCCGGGGAAAATATATGAAATGATTATTGTTAGGAGAAACAAATGGGCAGCGGCAGCAGGGAGAGGAGCTTTATTGCAAAGTTCCATTATTGTTGTTTTGTGTACGCTTTTTTAATCTACATATACACATGTCAAGATAGACGGGCGGGTTATTTTCTCCCGGGGGACTCTCTCTGTGTGTTTTTCAACTGGTAAATGTATCCAAAACTCGTTACTTTTTATTGTCCTATACGCGATCTTCTCTCATGTCATATTTATTTCAACATGTTTAGTTTGAGCTTACATACGAGAACGACAGTCTAGCTCTTTTTTCGCTGAATATTTAATGATTCTGTTTAGTTTGAATTTGCGATATGCGATCTGTAATTTTACTCGTTTAAACGGTTGTACATACATATATAGGCATACTACTTGATGGGGTGTCGTAAACGGTAGCTTAGACGAGGAGAAAGTGCGTTATCATACAGTAGTTTTAAACGGGCGCATCCTACATACTCCGATTTTCAATTTCTGGGAACATATAATACTTCCTGTCACTACTGTGCTCTCTCTTTGTGAGGAAGGAAATTGGGACTGACTTTTTGATGGTTGCTGCCGCTCCTGTACGCGAAATTGGGAAAAAGGGAAAATTGGAAGGAGCAACGTTTGTCACTCTCTGGGAAATGGTCATGTGACGGTGTATGTCTATGCCACACACACACGTTATTTTAACAAGTTGTCTGGTAGATTGAAATGGATGGGGTAATGAACGGTGTGTGTGTTTACATACTTGCATTGCATATTGCATGGGAATACGGGTTTATAAGTAGGATATAAAGTATAGTGGAATGTTTTGACTACGCCAACCGGGCAGCGCAAATTGGGAATATATGGGAATTGGCACAATTGGGATGGAATTCCAGAGTTTCCGGATTTGTTTTTGTTGCTGTACACGAGTTCCAGGAACCGTGTCCCATTTGAATGGTTTGTTAGAACACGGGGCGCGCGGGATTTCACATGAATAGGTTTTTAATTATGGAAGCGGAAAAGATATACACGTGTACCTACTTTTTTACGTATCAGTTCGTTAAAGAATTCCCGTCCGTGTATACATATTTATGCACCAATTAGTTTTTTCGTGCTCGTTTAAAATCACGTAATTTTACTAACTAACACGCGATCGTAAAAAGTATGGATAGATAAACTTTTGCTCGTTATAATGATCACTGACACATGAAATTGAAATACTAACTCGTAGAGCCACGGGAAAAGAAAGCAAGAAGAAAAAAAAACTCTGAAAAATAAAGAAACTTGATCAATGCAGTGTGTACTAATGAGAACGTGTGTGTTAATTTGTTGTCTTGATTATCGTGCTAGTTTATTATATTATAATACCCTGTCACTTGTCTGTTATGATATACTATCTGTGTCAAACAAAAATAAATTCTCGTGCATCGTGTGTGTAATTGTTGCCGTGTTCGTTCGTTGGAATATATTGTCGTTCGTAAATCACCACCAATCCAAATAAAATACCACTGTCTGTTTTGTCAGCAAACTTTTTTCTGTAGCACACACTCTGTCGTTTACACTCATTAAGTTTTATATTCAGTTACTATAATGCAATTAATTGTTTTGTGTCCGTGCAGCTCCACGTCCCTGCGCCACTTGCGCGCTGCCGATCCTGCCGAGGGAATTGCAGCGATCGCCGCTGACTCCTTGAGGTTCAATGGAGCTATTCGTCAGTTTAAACAGGTAACACATACAACCTTTGCTTTCTTTTTATAGCTTATTGTAAACGAACATTTACATGAATAAAGGATGAGATGGGGACTACAACTGAACTGGTGGAAAATTATGACAGAGTGGATTTTGGATATGCAGCGAAGTAACATCAATTTTTGTTGTTTTCAAAAATAAGTAGTCTTTCGTTGGAAATCCCATTTTTGTTTACCTTTCAAAATGCAAACATGAAATTCCCATTTACAAAATAACACGATATACAAAGTATACTTTTATAGAGGCTTGCATATTAAAAATATATATGGCAATTTCGCATTCAAATGGTCTACACAAAAATACAAGGTTGAGTGTTTTCTCTAACAAAAGGTGAGGCAGTTAGTAGTGCAGCGCATTAGTCAAATAAAATGGCATACAGAGAGTTCACTCTATTTGCATAAATACAACAGAGTCACAGTAGCAAGTCGAATGAAAATGTAATAATATTTATTTGGCCGTAAAAAGGAGTGTTTTTTTCTGTTTGCACACCCACAGAGAATCCCAAATAAACATATCTACGTGAAAAATCGTGAAGTTTTTTCTCACACACGTGCCGTACCTAAATACAAAGTTACGGTGGGTAAATACTATTTTTTAGTACTTTATTTCGCAGGTATAAAATTAAGACTCTAATGTGTGTAATTTGGGAATTTAAAGTTGTTGCTTGCTACTGTTGATTTGATGTACAGGGAAGACATTTCAAGTGTCAGCATATTTTTCTGGGCTCTTACCATCGTACTCTAGCCCAAGCAATATAAACTCTTAACTGATCATTAACCTTTTCATGACCAATCACTTTCAATCGAACCATCTGTTTTATTTCAAAGTGACATGTTTTTTGCAGCCAGCCTAAAAAAACGTGACATGTTTTATGCTTATCAGCAAAGGTATTCTGTAGCATAGTATGTCATTGCCATTACTAAACCAAGTAGGCTTTTATTTAGCAGATAACATATCTTCATCGTCGTAACCTTAACCTTTGGGTTGTGAGTGAAAGCACCATACAAGAATTATCATAATAGATATATGAATAAGCCAATAATGTTCCAGACAGACCGACCGACCACACGCAGAGATTCCAGACCTTTTTAATACCCCATTAAGACACACATTTCCATAATATATCAAATATGCCGGTCATGATGCTAAATGTGTCACCCAAAAATACCGACAAATACACATTTCATTATCAAACGCATTATGCGCAGGGATGATGCATACCGTTTGTGCACAAAGCTCATAAAACCATTTATTTAGGAGCAGAGACCCAATTTGATAGTACGTCACACATTCCATACTGTTTTATTATTAAATGAACACAGTTCCAATAAATTATTTAGTGTGTTTATGTAGATAAATCGTTCCATGTTTGCCGTTTTTAAGAGTTTTTCAATCTATTTGCCTATATAAAACAGTAGGGTAATCATATATACTTTTTATACTGTTCTATAGAATATTTTTGTGCCGGAATGCGTTTACCTTGAAAGATATTTTTCTTTGTCGTCAGTTATTTTTACATACTTGTGGTAATTTCTATATATAATATTTGGGTTTAAACAATTGTTAATACGCAGTGTTTTGGCGTAATTACATAAATATGGGTGTTAACATTGGATTAAAGAAGTTATCGAATTTATAATTACCGTTTTTATATATGTGCGTTGAAAAGTTTATAATTATAACTTTGCTGTGTATTTTACCGAAAGCGCTCGTGTTAAATTTTCGTGTTTTTGTGCTCTCAAACATACCTACTTTATACCCGCCGACCCGCGTGTTTTAGTTACCTGCAGAGAACAAACCAAAACAATTTACCCCAAAACCAAACCACAAAATATTTATTTATTTTTTTACTCTCCGCAATCACTTGTGTAAAATAAACTTTTCCACAATACTAATTAATTCACCAACCACCACCCCCGATAATTTTGACATTAAAGAAAGAAAAAATAATAATTAATTATTTGAAACCGCTGTATATCTATCTGTATGTTTTTGTGTTTGTTGTGTTCCTCCATTGCAGCATACATTGCTTCTTAACCCTTTAACTCTGGCTCAGAGTCGCCGAACCCGTTTCCGACGCGCCTATACAACCGAAGTCACTGGAGAAACTGAAATCTCAAGGGTACTAAATTTCACGTCAAACGTGGCCAGAACGGTTCGAATACATTTTCTCCAAAACAAACCTTTAAATAAAAAACTTCACTTTTTATCTAGAACAACACACACTACTACTTACTTTTTTAGATAATCAAAAAGGAAAAGGTGGAAAAAACGTTAAAAGAAAAATGTAGACAAACCTTTTTCCTTTTTTTAAACAGAAAAGCACTTTCAATGATGACTAGAGAAAAAAAATTTAGACTATTATTTTTTTGAATGTGTAGAGTATTTTTTTAATACACGAGCACGAACGTGTAGTTAAAAATGCACTACTAAAACAGTTCTATTAAAGCCAGCTAAATAGAAAATTCTCGTAACAGCTTTCGTCTTTACACTCTGTAATATTTTTTGTCTGTATAATAATCTATCTGTTGGGTGTTGTTGTGTATACTCAACCGAACTGAAGAACGTGCGATACACACAACCACACAGCAAACAATAATAATATTGGTAGTTGTTGTGTGTAGACTAGTCAAAGTTAATCTTTTATTGCGACAGGGAAACACGCCGACGACAATGAAAGTAGAGAAAGCAATCGTAATAGTACACGGTGCCAACAAGAAACGCAATAATAATCACAATAACGTATTGTCACGTTATTCTCGGTAAATAAATCTTAATCCTGTTGTTGTTTTTTTCTTCTTTTTCCACTACTGAACTATTTAAGTACCCTCGAGGGGAAAAAGAAAAGCTGTGTGTAGGAGAGCGAAAATTGTGTACTTGAGAATCGTTTTTATTTTTTGTTACTTGACCTTTTAACCTTTTTCTTTCCCGAACTCGCCCACTTTTTTAAATGAAAAAAAGTAATTTCTTTGGAACAAACAGAAGCGATAAATGTGAGCTTTATAGTAGTTTAGTATAGTGTTTGGCTCTCGAGAATGTTTACTTGAATTGATGAAAGAAAGATTTTTGCTGTTGTTTTTGTTTGTCGCGACCCGCGACATCATCAGCTAGCTAGTAGGACAATCAAGATTAATTGAATGGAAGAACAATCGAAGGGGAAGGAGAAAATTTTTCTTTTGAGGATAAATATTGACATGCTCAACTGAGTAAAAGAGAGAATAGTGATTTCTCCAGTGCCATTTGGTTGAATTTTTAAGCAACTGCCGAATCGTTTCTCAACTCATTATCTTACCTGTATATACACCACCACGCGAATTTTCTCTTACTCAACTTTTACCTTTCTCTCTCTTTTTCTCTTACTATATTTCTCTTTTATACAAAAAACCCAGGGTGCTTGTTTGAATGTAGAAGAGAGAGAAATAAAAATTTGATAAGAATTTTTTTCCCAAACAAAAAAAAGCTTGTGTACTATAGTGTAGTACAACCTATTCAATGAAAAAAGTTTCTTTTTGCTCCAAAAGTGCTTTCCCTTTTCATTCTGAACAAAAACCCAATCAACCAGGCACACACAGGTAGGCTTTCCCTGTCTCTCTACATTTCTATATATGTATATAATATGCTCTTTTTATATAACAGAACCTTTTTTATCTTTGTAGTAACCCCCCGCGAACATAATATGTCAGGAAAATGTTGTATACAAAAAAACTTTCCTTTTTCTTCTTCTTTTTTTGGTAAATAAGCTCCGCATGTCATTTGCATTCGCATCTTGTGTAAGCTTTTTTATATTTTGTTGACGCTTTCCATTCCGATACTTCTACTTCAACAACAACATCATCAACGATATGGATGGGTTGTTGTTGTCGGCTAACGAGAATGTCTCCGGATACCCCAAATCAGTCACACATTTGAACTTTCGCCTTTACAACAAATATGTATGTTTGGCAATAACGCATATTATGATTTTATTTACCCATCATTTCGACTCAATCGCTTACTGTAGAATTTTACATTAAAATAAATATACATATATTTAACAAAATTGAATTTGGATATTAACTTTCCCAACAATTTGAGAAAAACGGTTCCAAAATACTAACCACCACCAGTTGTAATAGCAGGAGTAGCTCTACTTGTTAACCAACACGCTACCTCTTCCCCCAAGCGGCAACTAGATCAACTTCCAACACAACCGTATCGCCAAGAACGCTGTCAAAAACAGCAGCAGCGTCTCTTATTCGAATACATTCCCATGCACTTGACAAGATTCCCTCAAGAGAACGCGTACGAGCAACACGAGTGAAGTCTGTCCAAAGAAGAGAGAGGAAGAGGAAACCTTTCTCTCTTCCACTCAATCCTCCACGACTTATATGTACTCAATGTAATGGCGTGTATAAAAAATAGCACAGTTTGTAAAAAAAGTAATATTATGCAAAAAAAAGCCTCTCGTCATGCAAGATACTTGACTGATCTTCGTTGACAAGTATCAGCGAGTGAAGAAAAAAAAAGTTTGCATAAGCGTTTGAAAAATTCGACATAACCTGTTTTTATTCTCTCTGCAAAAAATGTATAACGGAAGAGTGAAATGGCAACAGCGGTAGCGAGTGCCAAGAACTATTTTAAAATTGCAAAGCTGTCTTTAGTAGCAGAGAATAATGATTTGTGCCACGAGCGTATGTGTCATTTTCAAAAGCTCTTATCTGGAAACACACATAATGCGCTAAGAAGTTTCTTTCATCTTTTTGCAAATTTAAGTCAGGAAACTTGGGGTGCTTGGGTTCAAGCCAGCCAACACAGAGCAGATGTAGCGCATCAATGTGAATTGCTGTGTGGCAGCAGAGTAGAATATCGAGAGTCGGGCGACAACACAGAGAAAAGAAGAAAAAAAGATGAAGAAGTTTTTTACGCTAAATAAATGACTTCAAAGGGAAGCAGTTGTGTTGTGAGTAAAATACTTAATATGAATATGTCACATAACGTTATGAGTATGAGTAGTAGTAGTCCCCCAATCCTTTTTCGTTACATGGACCGTTAAAATCGCTGTTAGGCGTTAATGATGATTGGTCATAAGCATAACGAACATGTTTTATTAGAAGCAAAACGTTGAAATGCAACATCTACTACTAGTATGCATGCTTTTCTCGAAGCCATTTCAAAACTAATATCTGGCAATGACTTCAAAGAGGAAATGTTACTGCGAATTTTGTGGGGAGATGTTTCTTGTCGTTGGAAATTTATCTTTCTTGAGGATGGGGTTTTAAAAATGGTAAACTTTTTTTTACATTTACTGACTTTCACTGAATAATTAACTACAGAGTCAGAAGCACTTCAATAGATTGAAATCTTCTCCTCTGCATTGGCTACGTATACTGGGGAGTAATTTTCCTTTAAATAGAAGATAAATATACAAGAAAGCACAAACTAGGTCGTATAAACAGCAGTACTTTTTCATCTGTGGCTATCAAAACCCAGCGTAAACTGATGACTTTTCAGTGCCGAAAAATCACATACCGTAATATCCGAAATAAATGTCACATTCCGTAACAATCCCCAGTTTCTCGAAGCCATTTAAAACATCTGAGAAAAAGCTTATGCGATCATATTATCCCATAAAATTATTAGAAGCATCAACAAAGCGCTAATAGAGCGGAAAACGCTCCTATTGAACAAACGCTGCCGTTCTACTCCTGAAACTTACAAGAATTTTCATTGTAAACCCTAATTGAACTCCATTTATTGTGCTCCATATAAACCAAGCTACATAAAAATATATATTTCTCTCTTCTTATTACATATATAGCAAATTGGCCTACTGTGTAAGCAAATTTTCCGAAAGAACATCACCGCTTATACCGCACAACAAGTTTCCCACCGTAGCCACTAGGTGCTCTCCTCCGGTGAAAGTTTAGGATATTCCCTCAAGTTTTCCTGTGTGTTGCGAAAACCATGTACATCCTTGGTTCTCTCTCTCCCTCCGAGAACATAATAATTTTCCCAGCGAATTTATTACCGAGACACGTTACATCGTTCCAACACATTATTACTCTTCCCATTAAACAGTTATTATTACAACATCTCGTTTTTGATATACAATATAATATTTTCCATTCTGAATGTGCTCTCCCATATACTGTTCATTTATCTATATGTATGTGTGTGCTCGTTCCTTTTTTATGGGATTGGCACACTTTCTGCAATGGCACTACCAACAGTAGTGGTAGAAAATTATTTTCACATTTTATGCTGCTCTTGCTCCTACTACCATCACCACTACTACTATGAGCTATACATAATGCTTTATGTTACTATCTATTATTATACACTGTGAACATATCATCATCAGAAGAGAAGAGATAATATGAGCGCTTGCGTTATGATGAGAGGGAGACCTATATTAGGTACATTTGTGTAATAACGAGCCACAACTGCCAGCACCAAACGCTTTTGAATATATACGCTTTGTATTTCAACTGGTCATATAAGAAAGATATACACATGAGATATATCTTAAGCGAAAATATAACATTTTGAGGAACAAAAAAGAAGAAGAATACGCTGCTGCTGCTCTCTCATATAAAACATCTTACTCCGTTGTTCTTTTCCTTGTTATAAAAGTTCTCTTCTTGGTTTATACAGAAAGCATAATAGCATTTCCAGGAGTAGGAGCGAGCGCTGTTGCTTTATTGAGAAGACAAGGAGAAAAGTGGTTCTGAGAGAAAATTTGTTCGTGCTTTTGGGGTTTTATTGTGTGTGTGCGGCTAGATTGTATAGATACATATATATAGAGCTTATATATATTTATAGTATTTGCGATCGAGCGATGGAGAAAGTGCACGAGTGATTGTGTGTGTGTGCTCTCTTAATAGAATGGGAGGTTTGTGTGTGTAGTCGTGTTTATTATCTCGCTCTCTCTCTCTCTCTCTCTGAGAATGTACATAAAAAACTTGATAATTTTCTCGTATGGTATGAAATATTACGTATGTGTACGCTGGGCATAGAGGCTTTCGATTGTAGTTCGAGTTGGGGACGCGACACGGGAAGGAAGCTTTATCGGTAGTGGTGGTGGTGGGGACACTACTACTACAGCTCCTGCTCCTCTGTGTTTAGTTTTATAGAGAGAGAATCGTTAAATACACGGAATTTCTTTTAAAAACCATGAATTCTTGTTTCTTTATTTTTAAATGAGTAACAATAATCTACAGTGGTCCAGTATGTGACGAATCAAAGTTTCAGGATTTTTTATCGATTTTTTTGTTTCCGTTTTTGTTTAGTTTTTTTTTCTTCTGAAAAGTGAAAAAAAAAAGATTTCTAAATAAGTAACGAACATGTTGACTCTAATAAGTGGTGGTGGTAATAATAGCAGCAGCAGTTTATTATTGTTAGAATTAGTAACTAATCATGATTCTGAAAAACAATTTGAGGATCGCTGTTGTGATTCTTCTTCTGAGGCGGATAGTATTTCCGTAAATTATAATCTAGTCGAACCTGTAGTTAGGCTGGAGGGGATACAGTTGTTGTTGTTCTACTGCCATTGCTCCTGCTGAGAGGGCAGAAAAATCAGAAAAGTTTAGAGAGTTTCTGGTGGTGGTGGAGTATTTAGTAGTGTTTAGTAGTGGTAGTTTACTTTTTTAGGAAACTATCCTTGTGCTTTCGACAAAAAAATTTTCTTTCAAACTCGTTTTTCTCGCGGGGGAGAAAAATACAGCGACCTGTGGGGAATAATGATCAAGTTGCCTGCATGGGTGAAAGTAAACAATTTTTTACACACTCTAAATCCTGTAATTAAGTAATTAGACATATGTAATTATAAATTGGCACGATAGTATACCTTGTTAATTGCATATGCACGCATGATTGCTAATTAAGTGATTGTGTATACATATACATAAACGCATACATATACGTACGTTTCATGACATGGGTGCTTTGTACACATTTTTCGCTTTCACTATTGATAATATTTTATAGCATGAGTTGTTGTTGACGTTGGAATTATTTTAGATGCCTGGTAATTTGATACGAAATATAGTTTTATGTATGTATATTTTTATACGCGGGCATGCAGCCATAAAATTCATAAGCATATTAAATACGGGAATGACGTGTTGCGTATAATATATGTATGTATATGTATACTTTTATGATGAGGGTCTGATCATACGACTTACTGCATCTCGTCTACTCTGCTCAGAGTTTACCGTAATGATTTGCTTATTATCATAATTTATGCTGTCGAATTGAATTAACCTGGTTTGCAGCTTTGAATGGATACTATAGTATTACGTGAATGCTACTACTACTGGACCGTGTGATCCTATCCCGTATCTCTATATAACCTTGCATATATAAATTTAACGACACTGTAGTAGCTAGTGAACATTTTATTTTGCATATGATATATTCGTAAAACGAAGATTGCTGTTTAAACGATATGTTATAGCAGCAATCAGCGTAGTATAAAATCATCAACGCAAATAGCATCGTTGAATAGCCATGAAAGAAACATAATTGCGTAGAATAATAAAAATAAAAATAAAAAAGCGGAGAGAGAAGCAAAATAATATTCTCCACAGGACACACGAATGCGTGTACTCTCTATATGAAACACGGAAACTGTATTCGTACTGTGTGCAAAATTATGTATATATTTTATATACTAATGTTTATATATAGTGTGTAGTGTAGCTTCACATATATGTATTTCACGTATATTATATGATCACTTAAATGATGAGTATATACTGCTACTAGAGTGGTGTAGAGTGAAAGCAAAAAAGTTTATATATGTTTGTGTGTATATGTTTCTCCAGCTGAGGAAGCCCGTGTCGACCCTATCCATTCCTGGAGCGATGAAATCCATAGACAGAAACAGGGAAGATGAAGGCGCGCTTGTAGGAGTACACGCTGAGAACCCAAAGTTTGGTGAGCCAGAGAAAAGGAAGGCTCCATCCATCGGTATGTTTCGTATACGCGATGTTTCTCTTTTTTACACACACGAGAAGCTGGCTCGACGTTTTTCTCTGTTGTTTTCCTTCTTTTTCTTTTTTATACGGGAAGGAAGAGGCGCGCTGCTACTATGCTGGTATAATATGTCGTCGTTTTGCATGCGAGCTTTAATATATTTATGTTGTTTTTATCATGTATTGTCATATTGGCGAAATCTAGGCTTGGCAGATATGATAATAGCTTATTTTCTCTCTCAAAGATGATTTATATTTGAGATTACATTCTGAACAGATATATATTTCATTCAATTACCTTTGTCCTTTTCATTCCACCTGTGTAACAGAAGAGAACACTTAGACATTTAAGTGCATAAATATTCGCCAATTCTGGTTTTTCGCCAACATGTCCTACATATCGCACATCCGTCCATCCATCCATCCACGTCTCAACTTATCAGCTCTGTCTCTCTAGAGAGCCCCATACGATCTTGCATGCAGATCTTTTGCAAAAGATGCTTGAATTTTTTATAATATTACCCCACAAAATTCCCCACCACATTACTAATGCGAGTAGGTATGCCTTTATAACTAAACGTTTATTTCCATCTAACAAACCCATCACTCAACTAATAACAGCTCCCGAAAAAAACTAAAACTGTATAATAGTTTGTCCTCCGTTCGTCCGTCCAATACCACTGGAGCATCATGATATCGCTTCCCTGTTTATTGACTTTTGACGACTGCACAAAAAAGCCTTCTCTCTGATAATATGTTTCTCCTCATCCATCTCCTCCTTTTTAGTTATATCTATTGCTCATGTTCACCTGTGTGTATAATATGCTAAAAAGAAAAAAAAAGAATGAATGCTTTTAACTATCACACGATTATAGCCCATCCATCACACAGAAACCCATCAGAAAATTATCTTTGAAAGAAGAGTAGAAATAGTAATACGTTGTAGCACGCGTGCTTATGCTCAACATGAGAAACGATAAATTTTCCCCTGGAAAACTATTTTTGACGTTTTCTCTTGTAATATTAATGCACAATTTAGCCATACCTGAAGCATTATATATCCACGTAAATGGCCCCATTATCCATAATTAATCACCCGAATAATTGACATACGTTATGACACAAGTCAAGCAACATGATAATTTTCTATTCCTTCCTCTCCTCTCTCTCCTGTGACGTTAAATAATAAATGCGAGCCGCGTTCTCTCTTTCTCCTTTTTATCTAATCTGAACATGTGTGTACAAACATACATGCATATAAAGCTTCTCGTCGTTATTCATCATCGAGCCAAAAGTCCAACCGAAACCTAACAGTCGTAATTAATAACCGTGTATATATAACATACATACTGATGGATGGAATGCCTCTCTCTCGTGACTACTCCATAACATGGGTTTTTAACATCTATCTCTATCTCTTTTTCTCAACATTCTTTAACATATTTTATTAAATACGCTTCTAAACCAAGTCGCAGCATTTTTTATTAAAATCGAAGCACAGCTATATATATGCATAATGTATACTCTAGGTTAAGAACAGCACATAAACATACATTATAAATACATTGAAAAAAATTATTAATTTGTTTTTTTATCTTTTTTTTCTTCTCTCATTTTTTATCTACTCTTCCCCTCTTGTTCTCTCTCTATCTCTCTCTGTGCACTCTACTCCGTTTATATCGGCTCTACTACTCGGCCGCTACCAAATTCTCTCTCTGCACTGTACTTTCTCTCTAAAAATCTCTCTTGGCTTGTTGTAATCTCGTATCACATTCATCGTTACTTCTTCTTCTTCACGTCATACACAACCTCTCTACCGCTTCGCTTCCAAATTCTTCTACATTGTTGCTGATCATGCTGTTGATGCTGCCATTGCTGCCATTGTTCCTGCATCGTGATACGTTTAAAAATATGTGATGCAAATTTTACAGCAAGTCGTAATCCGTCAATTAATTGTACGTGATATAAAAAATAAACATTTTTTCTTTCATATTTACTTTACTATTATTAGCATGGAATAATTGTAGAGTTTGTATACGTAGTTGAGTAGAGATGTTTTAGTGTGTAAATATTTTCACAGTTTGATAATCTGTGTATACGGTGTGTATAATACGTTGTTCAAGCAGGTAAGCACAAGCCAAATGTAGGATACCGACTCGGTAGGAGAAAAGCGCTGTTCGAGAAGCGGAAAAGGATATCGGATTACGCGCTTGTGATGGGGATGATCGGGATCGGGTTTATGGTTCTCGAAAATGAACTTTCATCTGCTAACATATACGACAAGGTTAGTAAAGTATGCAAAAATCGATCGATAAAGTTTAGTAATAAATAATAATAGTATATTATGCACACATTAATAGGGCGGGGGCTTTACTTTTATTTCTCTGGAAAATAAACCTCTTTTTTGCTGGCACGTCATTATTATCTTTCCGTGGAATTGTCACGATTTTTTTATTTCTGCATGCGTGTTGACGGCTGGTTTATTAAACGTAATTAGGGGGATTACGTATGGGAGTTTGAGGAGCGTGTGTCTCTGTGTTTGCGCAAACATTATTTCTGTTTATCATGAATATCTAATGGGGTCTGGGTGAAAATTTTACTATTTGTTCGAAAGGTTACGTATAAATTTGTAATAATCATGTCACCTTGTCTGTCTTCTTTCCAGGCATCCTTCTACTCTACAGCCCTGAAAACGTTGATTTCTGTATCGACCGTTATACTCCTCGGTTTGATAGTTGCCTATCATGCTTTGGAAGTACAGGTAAGACTATTCACTTTCTTCGGTGAAAGTCACGTTTTATTGGCGTAGGTTTAAATTTTTTAAATGGGTCGTCGCTCGTCGTTGGTTTTTCTCGGGTGGGACACACGGTGACGCCTAATTGAATGACATTGAGGTTTGGGAAATTTTTTCTGGGAAGGATGATATGAATATTTTAAGGGAAATGTGAATGGCAGTGGGTTGTGGGTTTACTAATTTATTATGTGGGTATTCTGGGAAAGGTACGATGACTTTGAAGAATTGAGATTAAAAATTAAACCAGGAAAAATTGGAAATGGAGGTCGGATTACATGATGGGAATTTCGAAGAAGTGTTTAGTCAATGAGTAATGTTGAGTACACATTTATTAATGGATGTATGTGGTTTGTGTAGTTATTTATGATAGACAACTGCGCAGACGACTGGAGAATAGCGATGACATGGCAAAGGATGGCACAAATAACTTTAGGTAAGAACGGAAATACGTGACCTTGATACTTTATATTTCATTGAACATATAATACAAATCAAACAACTCAGTAATTAAATAAGAACAGGATAAAAAACGTAATGAAGGATAAAGGAACATGATGGTAGCTACACAGAGTCTTCACAACGGCGTTTTTTCAACATCTTGTTCTCCGCATACAGAAATTGGATTCTCTCCTGCATTTCATTGATTTGCTGATCCTGTTGTTTAATTTGTTGCTCCTGTGCTTGAATTTTAGCTGTAAGACTATCAACGTCGATTCCTCCTAAGCATTTCTGAAGCGCTCCAGCCAAGTCTTCCGTCGCATTTCTGGTGAAGGACTTATGTTTGATTTTGTTCAAAAAGTCCAATCCGGTCAAGTCATTAACGTACGCAATTGGCTGGAGGTACTGTATCCTGTCATTCCCACAACTTGAATTATTAGGAAAAACTGCAGATTCGTAGTAGTAGAAATTGGGCGTCATTTCTACTACCGTTACAGCAAAACAAGATTCAGGAATCGGAACAGCATTATCCAAGCCAGTCATCCGGGGGTTCCCACTAATTTCAAAACAACAAAATATTTAGTGATTTCATCATGATATTATGTTTAGATTTAGGAGCAAATATTTCCACCTTTACATACCCTAAAATTGGCCCGGCAAAGTAGTCAGTTGGAAATAGACCACACATAACCCTAGCAAAGTTTTCCATGTCCAGAATGGCCCCCCGTTGGTGCCGACCCAAATGGTCTCTACTTTGATCATTCTTACAATAACAGCATTTAAGCTTCCCTTCCCTCTCAGTTCTGCCCGGACTTAATTTTTGCTCGTTTGCTGACATTGTATTAAAATTTAATTTAAATTTATTACATTCAAATTGTTTTCACGAAATGCAAATGAACTAAAGGTTAAATTCAGAGTCTGACTTTCAGACATAGCTACACAGTACGCATACCTACTGGACGTGTGTGTTCACTTGGCACATGGCTTGCCTTCAAAGACAGGTTGTGACTTGCTTACTTGGCATTTCCTCATAATTACGTCAAAATGTTCCGCATTACGTTTCTGATAACTCTAGACTTTGCAGCTCTCATTACAAAAATAAATAAAGCCATATTAGGAAATATTAACATAAAGCCCCTATTTCTATCAATAACTTTAGAGCTAGCTGTTTGCGCCATTCACCCAGTGCCTGGAAAGTATGATTTTATTTGGACCACTAAAATGGCCAACCACGGAGGATTCTTGAAAACTGAGGTACAAACCGTGGTTGGTACTTTCAACTTTTTATCATTAAATTTCGCTTGACAAAAAAATGCTGTGTGGAATGACACACTGATGCTCTTGTTGTTCTGCTCACTGTTGTTAACAGAAATGAGTATTTTCTTCTATCTCTGCTGATGGTGTTGTTGGTGGGAGGAAATGGAGATGATCATGCCTCGCTCTGGATTTATTATAGACACTTTAGTCGGTCCTATTTTTGAATTACCAAATGCCATTTTCATAATATATATCGTTACTTGAGATTATCGTATGACACTATACAAGGAAGCTGTCCAAGGTGTTGGGCGGATTGAGAAGGCCATATTACTAGTATGAAATATTCATGGTTTTGGACTCTCTAAATCCAATATTAGTCACCCGTCACTTAACACAGCTCCCTTGTAGCATCATATTTCCGCTTGTGTTGGTGCTCCTGTGTTTTCGGCGCACCACTTCCCGTTCTATCATCATCGCATCCTTGATTTTTACGACCGCATCTAAATCACGCCATGCCCATGATCTTATCATCCACTCAACTAACCTGACATATTTAATGCGTTCTATTAACAGTTTCGTGCTAAAAACACTGATGACGATATGCCCTGGCACAGTGTTACTAGTTTTCATGGTGTCCTTGTGGATTATCGCATCGTGGACACTTCGACAATGCGAAAGGTACGTATCCTCTCTCTACTTCACTTTCTTTCTATCTCCTATTTCTTCTCTCTCTCTCTCTTTCTTAACAAACTTAACTCCTTCTTTGACAAGTGTTCCAATTTTTTGAAAGAAACGACAAAATTTAATATTAAATCATCTCATGCGATATTTTTTACATCAAAAGGAGTTTCTTATGAACAAACCACTGAATGTCTGCACTCTTCTATATCTCTCTCTCTATCACCGCGAAAATCTATATTTCTGTTATATATATTTTTATGGATTTTTGATTTTTTTTACAAAAAATATAGTCGTTTTTTAGTATTCTCTACCCTTTCTTACAATGCTTGCCGTATATTGTGCGTAATTTAAAATTACTGTCGAGTTCCTCCTCTTTTCTCTCTCTCTCTCGTGTGTACACGGGACTGTGATCAATAACGCTATATTATACACTCGTGTTTTTGAATGTGATTTTTTTGTTCAATTTTCAATATTCATAAAATCATAACGCATTCCTTTTGCATGTCGTGTCGGTGTTTTATGCTGCCTTGTTTTGTTTTTGTCTGGAATATGATTTGGTCATACATTTGGTTTTTTCAAGTTTTCGTGCAATCAAAAGTTACTTCACTTTTTTCTAAAAAATAATAAAAAATCACTTTGTTTTTAAAGTCACCAGAGACATAATGTTATAATTCAGCTAAAGTTTACTTTTGTCGCTAAAAATAATTTTCTTTGTCGTGTTTGTGTGTTTTTAATATTGTGTGACGATATGATAAATATATGGTGTGCTATATACAAATTATTGTTAGAGGGCTTCAACCCCAAAAAAGTCATTAATTACACTCATTAGCATAATTATGAGCCAGTCATCAGAATTGATTTCAGAAGTCTGTTAAAATATAACTTTCAAACCAGAGAGCATAGAGAACATGTAAATTGAAAATCAGAGTTTTTGGATTGAATATGGATTTCATTTTATATTATAGCAGTTGACATATCTCAAGCAAACTCGAGTGCTTTTGAACACGACACATTTTCCTAAAATGCGACATGGGAGCATAATATAAATTAATGCATCATCATGAAGAGGTCCTTAAAACAAACAAAACGGTTTATTATTAGCTAAAGAGCAAAACCTGCCTCTAAAGAGTTTTTCATTGTGTTTTCCGGCTTTTATTACGTTTATTATTATGATGATTCCAAAAGTTTACTGCGTAGTAGTAGTAGCATTTAGCTTACGTGGAGAAGAAGAACGAAACACTTTCATCTTGAAAAGTTGTTCGTTTATTACGAACGCGGAAAACTCAACCTCTCAGCAGTCACTCCGGCGTTTTATTAGTTTTTCTTTTTTGGAACAACAGTTTGAAAATATGAGGTTTTTAGCGGACATGGAGGTTTGTATATGTTTTCAAAACGGAGTTATTGTTTTTTGGATAACATCTTGGTATATGCATATATATGTTCGGTGAGGCGTGTGTTATTTCATGGAGGACATGTACATGCATAAACGTGTGCATATATGTATATAGCTGGGTCTCCTTCATTCTCCGCCACCGCCACTCTACCACCAACTTCCTTTTCCACAAAACGAACCCAGCCTACAAAACTCCTCTCTCTCGAGAAAGAGAGAGACAAAAAATCGATATTGATCCTTCCGTTAAAATTTTCTTGAAAGTATATATATGTCTGCTCTGTTGCTTGGTGGAGTGTACACCGTTTTTACACCACTTATGTTTCCTCTATTTTGCATAATATTCAGTAGCACAAGAGCAAGCAGAGGCGACCATATTTCAATATGCATTTTTTTATTGAAGCAGGTGTTCAGGTTTATGCTTTTGTGTACACGAGACGTGTGTGCAAAATTATTTGTGGTTCTCTTACGATAATGCCAGGGAATTACAGCGATTAAGGGAAAATTAAATGTCATGTTGTTATGTCCGTCGCACATCTGTGTTCCATCGATTTTTTTCTAAGAGAGCAGTAATTCGGGTTTATGCTCTTTCTCTCAAGGTCAGGACACTTACTCACACACACGAGAAGTGTATGGGAAAATTTATTTTATTGTAAATGGCTGGTGGGTTCAAATAGGCCAGAGAAAAATATAGTTGACTCTTTCTCGACAAGCATCTAGTTTTTTGTGTGTGTGGAGTGGAGGGATTATCCGGGAGGGCTAAATTAGCAGTGTTCGTTTTCTAACTACCACTCTTGTGACATCTGGCACTTGATGATTTACGATGTTTTTGTACGGGGTAACGTGGTACGATTTTTTGTAGGGGGTGGAGATTATAACGGCCGGATTATAAATCAATTTCCAGGTTGTGCTGAGTGCTTCAATATAGCGGATGTTTTATGATGACAAAGGCTTTTTGTAGATAGTGCTTTTGTGCAAACTGTTGTTATGTGCGCGCGGATTTTTTATACATATATTTCGCAGCAGCGATAAGCTTTTTTATGTTAGGCAACTGTAGTAGAGTTGTTGAGAAAATAACACGACATCCGTTTTTCGAGCATTCTTCCGTTCACGTTTTTTTCCTGTTGTAGAAGGAAGGACGGCGAGAAATACGTGACTTTGTTCCGTTGACAAAAATTTATGCTTGTCATCCTGAGAGCATTCTTCAAGTCACTGTGGTTGTTTAGCTGAAGTAGTGGGAGGAGCTTTAAGTGATTTCGAATATAGTGTATAGTCGGTCGTTTTAGGGAAGAAAATCTCTCGCCGATTTACTATTGTATGTATGTAGATGCAAAGTAATGTGTATACACAGTAATGCATATAGCGTGGGAAACCTCTTATTAGAGTTTGCAAACTGCATTGTCATAAGGAATTAGTATACATGACGGTGCTGCTGTACGTGTTAGAGAACGTGCGTTTAAAATTGTAACTACAAGCTATTAAAATTATTACAATTTGAGCAAATTACACGAGAGGAGAGTGGTTGGTGTTGTGCAATTTTTGAAAGAGGATTTTTCTTGCAACGAAAGCTTCCGCTGTTTATTTTTTTTCTTCGACATAGTAGTAGCAGCAAAATGAGCAATGACAACGTACAAAAGTGAGGACTTAAGAAATTATTTCTTCAAACAATTTAGTGTATAGAGACGTATTGACAGATGACGGCTTCAAATTCAGTGTAAGGCCATTCGTCATCGTCGAAGGGAGTCTATTTAATTCAGTTTTTTTCGACACACACAAACCAAACCACCACTCGACTCACTCGAGAGACAAACTCTCATTTCGTATTCATTCATTCTTGATCGATTTTTCCCTTCTCTCTTGTTCTTTTGCTGCGATGTACTTGACTTTTTTGTTGTATAACACCACAAAATTAGTCGAAGAAGAAAAACGAACTCGGCAATGAAGAAACTGTCATGAACATTGAAAATGTAATGTGTACATACAGAGGGTTTACCAAATTCATACAGAATCAACATAATTATTATTATTATTACGATTTAAAGTAAACTGCCGCAGCCGCTTCGAAATATTATGCCGCTGCCACCACCACAAAAGAAACCAGCATGCGTTTGTAATAGTTTTTATGATGCACGTAATTTTATATCTAATAGCAAATAAAAAAGTCTATCAAGTAGAGAGCCTAGTTTATCTATAAAACATTTCTTTTGTATTGATTCCTTTTATAGAGCACAAAATTGATTCGTAGTTAAATAAGTTTTATATTATATTATGCTGTTACACACACACGCGAGTATTTACAATAGAAACTATTTTTTCCACACAATTTTTGTACAAAACCAGTCAATTATTTTTTACATGAACGAAACAATGTCGGAGTTGTTGATGATGGTAATAATATGACATGTTATAATATGTAATATATGACTGCTTGAATATAATCAATATTCGGCTTATCTTTCTAAAAATATTGCTGCTTTAAATTTATACTCGTGTGTCCAGCGGGGATATAATATATATGTGTTTTATGTGTGTGCGATAATTATATATAGTCAACATGAATTCAAATAAATGGTTGCCGTTCTATCAACAATACAAAACTCCTTACCGTCCCAAAAAACAAAATCATCCTTCCATCCTCTGACCAATCCCAGTTTACCCCAAAACACACCCGAAACATAAAAAAATGTTAGCAAAGTAGTGGAAGTAGTACCCCAGAAAAAATTCATATCCGACAATAAAGATCCTTCAAACTTATGATACTTTTTTCTCATTCTCTCTCTCACTCTCTCTTGAAAGAACTAAAACCAGTGCCAACGCTATAAACAAAACATGATAAATCAAAAAAAATTGCTAGAAAAATAAACGGGCAATCATGATGTGCATGCAGCAACAGCAAAATCCCACCACACCACCATAAGGTCCACCAATCTGGCTTTATCATTTCATATCTCTCTGCAAAACACAGAGAATACTTATTATGCATCGGACATTTTTCGCAGAAGAAAAATACTTGTAACAATAATATATAATATTGCAGCTGCTGGAATTTTCTCTCTCTTGTGGTGGGGATTTTTTGCAATAATATATGGCCTTGGTGTGACTACCGCATATATACACGTCTACAACAGGAAATTCATTCTCTCTGTATTTTTTCAATAATTCCGAGTTCTTCTATTCAGCCAGAAAAAAAATCAGGGTTCTGGTGTTGCTGCTCTGTGTTTATTAATACTCTGATAGTTTATGTGTTCTCGGTGTTCTCAGAATAAATATACTTTCAGTTTCACTATCGCTCGCAGTCTGGCGAAATAACGAAAATTTGCATTTTTTTGTATCAACCGCTCTCTCTCTCTTTCTTGTCAATATATTTATTATTAAATTCCAAAAAGTCAGAGGTTGTCGCTGTTCTTCTCTGTGTGTATACTGAATATTTTCTCACCGCTCATCATCATGCTCATCGTCGTGCTAGTGTAATTTTGTAGGCCACTTTTGTTCACTCAACATCATCATCAGCTCATCAATAAAGTCATGATGGTGCATATTACACAACAACAAACCAACCAATGTAGGCAACATTGACGTTTCATTCAATTGACTTAATTCTTCTTCTTCGTGACATATAATAGCAATAGCGCAATACATATTTTGAGGTTGGCACGATTCATCGGTACTTTTTTTAAAGAAACTGTAACTTTTTTCATTGTTAGCGAAATCAATGCCGACCGACATTGATATAAGTTCGGGCTCATTATTGTAAAAATCATTATTTTGTGTGGGTCATTTTATAATAATTAGACTGTGTTTAAAAATGAAACGTCAACGTGTCTATTATACTCTTCTCTAGACTTGAGTCAATTTATATATATATTTTATATACGCTATATACTACGCATATTTGTTTCTTTTTTATTTTTATATAAACGTGTACTATACGTGTGTGCTTATTTATATATATAATATGAATATCGAGCGTCTCTTCCCTTTTTTAATATGAGCGATATAATGACATTGCCCTATATATATAAATGTGCGTAAATATATAAATATATATATAACCTGCATTTTTTTCATATATATTATCTCTCTTCTCGGGATTTTCTCTTATTTCATATTATGTTTATTCATTGTCTCGTCTCTTTATATATACCTTATATATGTGTACAATATTTTTTGTTTTTATACGTGTATGTGTTATTACACGACGGTGTGTGGGGATGAGGAGACAACAAACTTGTTTCTTAAAAGAGCAACAAAATACTTTTATTTTTTGTCCAGTAGTAGTCCAGAAAATTTTTTATTTATTTTTTTTTTCATTGGGAGAGGTTTGTTAAGGTCTAAAACGAAAGAAAACGAAAAAAAAATCCTCTGTTTCTCTCTCTTGATTTTTTATTTTGTTTACTTGTACAGGCATCACGATCCTGAAGATCATGCAAACTTACTAAATTCCATGTGGCTGATTGCTATAACATTTCTATGCGTTGGCTACGGAGATATTGTTCCAAATACCTATTGTGGTCGAGGTATTTGTGTAGCGTGTGGTATGATGGTAAGTAAAATACTTTGTGGGGGTGGGGGTGTGTGTGTGTAAAATTCAGAGTATTATAATATTGTATGCACACTTGCATCGTCTGGAGAAAGTGACGACGTGGAAAAAAATGTCGAATATTCTGTTTCAGAGATGTTCAAACAAAATTATTTACCGACGGATATAACCAATTTATTTAACTAAAAAACCACACGATCATTATTATTATGTTAACTTCTGTTCAACAGAGATAGCCATGATGGTGGTGAAATATTATGTTTTATGGGAAAAAATGTATGAATGTGTATGTATGTAAGTGTGTACTTTTACTGTCTGTGCATATAAATTGGTCATTTACGTAAATTTTTCTCTCCCTCTCGAGTGTGTGTATACTTGTACTTTACGTACTTTCCACTGGAGGAGCAAAACATAAACCTAGTAGATAATAATATAGCCATAAGAAAACAATTTTAGAAACTATATCGCAACGCGCAGTAAACGTAAATATTCATATTAAATAGGTCAGTAAATTTTTTATATGCGTATACTATATATACTACTAGAACAGCTGCGGCTCTCATAAAATTCACTTCATAAATTAAATATCAAGAATCGATTTTTTTCCTACTATTTTATGTAATTTTCTTTTTGTATACAATCATGTTCGACGGGGTCAGGTCGTCGTAAATATGTATATATGTTCGAACGTATGCACATGCATATCTCTCGAGTTCGCGTATTTGTGATGATAGCATTTATGACTTTTGACGTGAAAAATACATTTATACCTTTCTGACCAAATATATACGGTGTGTTTTAAAAGTCCATTTATATATATATAAATGTTTTACCCACCCACTCTATCCCAATTCCTTACCTTTATGTGTAACGACGACTTGAATAATTCATCATCCATAATCAAATCAAAAACTCTGACCTTTTTCTTCTCTACGCGTACTATATATAACATTTTATATAATAATCAAAATCCCACATCAAAAGACACACAATATATATTACTGCTGAATGCATATAATATAATCTCTCTCAAGCATTTATTTCCTTTCTCTCTCTCTCTCTCTAAGATAATTAAATCACACGTTAATTAACTTGTTGATTAGTCACACAATTTTTTAAACATTTTATATTTTTTAACTCTCTGCCTATCTCTCTCTCTCTATGAATGACAAAAAATCTTATGTTCACAACACGTTATATATATTATATCTTGTTTTCTCTTCTCTCTGCAAAAGATATATATATATTCGAGCTAATGAATGAACTATTTGTCAGCTCTATTTATTACTATTATTATTATTACAAGACGCATTGTTTCGTTTTCTTATATGAGCACTTGATTTTACTTTTCTCACTTGTTCTTTAAAATAGATTTATTATGCTTTATCGTTTCCATTTTTTATTCTGTTACGGTTGATTGCATATACGACTTATATATGTTGCTGACTCAACAAAGCAGTCTAAACCCGAAAGAAAGTTTACTGCCAAAGGATCATTTATTATTTTATCAGTGACTTTGCTATGTTCACATATATAATTGCGGTTTATGAATTATAAACGCATTTTTATTGTTTATTATTATTTAAACTCTTTTGTTTGTTTTGCATTATTGCGGTTTGATTGAAGTAACTTTTAAAAATATACCACGAATCATTAACAAGAGAGCAGAGCATTCTATTCAATACTATTTTTTTGAAAAATTAAATTGAACAAATCTGTATATACTTTTTTTGGTTTTTTTAAAACTTGCACTACGGCACTACTGAAAAAAATATTTTTGAAAATCCCCACGGAATACTTATTTAACCCAAAATGAAAATAATAAGAAAAACCCAAGTCGAAAGATTTTTATGAAAAACCAATATCATTTTTTTGTTTGGAAAAATGTGTGTTGTTGTAAATATTTTGTGACGAGTGTAGGTTACCACCATGTGGATCATCAAAACATCGATTGTACATCCACTTTGCACACACATATTTTTTCATGCGTTTTTCAAATGGGGCCAATTGAGAATTTGCAAAATCTCTAGCGAATTATGTCAATGAGAAGTTGCGTTTTAAAAGCTTTTATTTGGAATGCAACATAAAAAATATGTCGATCAACGAAAATCGTTAATGGATTGTGACAAGCTATTTCATAATACGTTTATGTGCGGAATTGGCAAAGAGTCCCCATTTGAAGCCATGAAAAGGGTACGTGCAAAGTGCATTGGTGGCGACAAAACGACATCAGTTTTTGATTTTGTACAGGCATCATGACCAGGAATTTGGCAACATATTAAATTCCATGTGGCTTATAGCAATAACTTTTTTGAGCGTTGGCTACGGAGATATCGTGCCGAATACTTACTGTGGGAGGGGGATCGCTGTTACGACGGGCATTATGGTAATGATTTCCACCAACAAACTATACTTTTTCTCATGATGATGATAATTGATCTGTGATGAACTTTACTTGCTCGTGATGTGTGCTATAATATGGATGATGAATATAATGCTCGGGAATGAGATTAACAAAACAAAACGACGAGATGGACCGTGTTGTTTTTTCTCTTAATCCTTCTCTTTTCTGTATATATTTTTCCTCTCTGTTTTTTTTATTTTGGTACACTGTTTTGCGTGTTAGATTACTTGACTTACCAAATCTGACATAATATGCTACTGTATATATAACGCTCTCACACGATGTACACATTTTATAGTAAAAAGTGCATAATAATTATATAGTATACTACACTCTTAACAGAATTACGATTGAGAATGATAAATAAATTAACAAAACTAGAATAAATTAGTAGAGTAAATTGCAGAATTTCTTTAGTTAGCTATGCAAGAATAACAACAAGCAAAGTTATGTAGAGCTACAAATTAGGTATGTATGAAGACTCCAGTGGAGAGTATAACTGTGAATGAACATGATTGATTATTTAATGATATGGAATTTTACATATATCATAGACTGCTGTAACTGTAGCGTAGAGAGTGTTGTGGGTTTTCCTTTAACGGTAAAAACGTGTGTGTTTGCAGGGAGCTGGGTGTACGGCTCTCCTAGTGGCTGTCGTATCGCGAAAACTGGAACTTACACGGGCTGAGAAACATGTTCACAATTTTATGATGGATACGCAGCTTACCAAGCGGGTTAGAAGAGTGGTTTTCTCGTTTTTTTGTAACTATAATTGCGTTTTAAAATTGGTAATGTATCGCGTGGAAGCGTTTTTCTTTGCTGTGCTCATGGGTGCGTTTTTTCGAGTGTGGTAGTAGTCTCGTGTGTTATCAGAGGGTTTTTTGGAACTAAAAGGAATACAGTAAAAAATGTTTTGGGACAAGTTTTTAATTACGCGTGGGTGGTGCTTCAGGGAAACGGGACGATGGCGTTGGTTGTCGCCGTTTTGCTACCAAAAATCACCATGAGCCCGGCTGAGAAACGCGTTCACATCATTATGATGGAGAAGCAGTTGGACAGGAGAGTGAGTCCTACTGCTGCTCATATTTTTTGCATCATTTCCGGTTCAGTTCTCGGTTGTAATATGAGAATGTTTCGTGATTTTGTACAGTTGAAAAATGCCGCAGCGAACGTGTTACGGGAAACCTGGTTGATCTACAAACATACTAAACTGGTGAAAAGGGTTAATGCGTCTAGGGTGCGGGCGCACCAAAGGAAGTTCCTCTTAGCTATTTACGCGTGAGTTTGAGTTTAGACCAACTTGCTAAATAATTTGCATCTTTCGAATGACTCTTCTTTTACACAATGCTTATTTGCTGGCAGGTTAAGGAAAGTGAAAATGGACCAGAGGAAATTAATGGATAATGCTAACACAATCACTGACATGGCCAAGGTTAGTCAATCCGATTAATTAATTATTTTTGATTTATACTGATGGGTTGTTTGGAGCGCGGGAGGTCATTGTTGATACGAAGATGAGTTTAAATTAAATAAACTGGTGATTGTATGCTAATGAACATTATTGGCGTTTGACAGAAAGATGATTGTAAAAATGTTGTGTTGATTGTTATTTTCGCCAGACGCAAAGCACAGTGTACGAGATAGTATCGGACCTGGCAGGGCGTCAAGACCAAGTGGACGATCGCTTGGCAGCGATTGAAGGGAAGATGGCAGTGATCCACGAGCAGCTGGAGACGCTCCCTCAGATAATCAACCAGTCGTTAGTAACGTACTATCAAGAATCAGCCCATTCGACGAAGCATCTCCTCCACCCCGAGTCAGCGGCGGCGTCGGGATCTCCGCAGCAGCAACACTCGCACAATCTGCCTCATTCGAAGAGTGTGCCTACCTCGGCTACACTCTCCGCTACTAAACCCTTTCTTCCCACCGCCAGCTCCATTGGGAGTGGTGCGGGGGGCGGTGGCGGTGGTAGTAGTGGGGGGAACGCTGCTGCTAAGTAAACTATAGATGCTCTCTCGTTAAAAATATTGCCTTTCAACGCGGGAGTGTGGGCTGAGGGGATATAATATCTAATCATATAATAATGAATAATATTTAACAAAAAAACTTTTAGTCTTTTTTCAAAAATGTTTGTTCGAGAGACCGATTTCAATAATAATTTATAAATGGGTGTGTACATTTTTATCGTATGTCAGGAAAAAAATATTTTATGTGATGTGTACGTACGATTGTAAATGTAATCATGTGTGCTACATATTATATACATATAAAAGTCAAATTCCACACACGCTGATGTTTTAAAAAGTTATATAACTAGTCAGATGATAAGCGTTTTTCGAATCGTTCTATATATACAACATATATCGTTTCAGTTACCTCTTTTTGAGCAAACGGAACATTTTTCTAGACATATACATAACGTGTTTTCAAGACCTGATGTGATATTTTTAGATAGTCTTACTTTCTGTGTGTGTATTTTCATTCAAATGAGTAAACGGTTCGAGTGATTGACAATTTATTTTTGGGGGATTTTTGGCGTTTCTTTACTACTTTTGCATACATGCAACATGAAAATGGGTGTTTTTCAGGTATTCCTGGAACGTTGATGAATTGATGATGACGATGAAGAGCTGTTCTGGGAAGCGTAAGTTCAGGGATAACCACATTTTTGTCATCAATCAGATCCACCTGCTCTCAAGCTGGATCAGGAAATTTTTGTAATGTTTTGCGGCAGCGGGCCTAATTGGATAATCGCTTGATTAGTAAATCCATACATAAATACTTGCGGTTTGTAATAATAACAAGCATAGAGTTACAATGTAATCATAAAGCACAGACAAACAACAACAAAGTTTTTTTTCAGAGTAGAAAAAAATGCGGAATTTGTTTTTGGCAAAAACAAAAAGGGTACGCACACAATCATACGAAATATTGTTATAATGTTGGGCTATTAAGTTTTAACATCGTGACTTACCGTTTAAATGTATCTTTTTTACAAGCCAGTAGAAAGAAACTCTTCTTCTTCTTATTGTCATCGTGTTCGCCATTTTGCAGAAAAATCGAGGATAGAAACTTAATAATCGTTTTTTTGTTGTAAATAAACTACGAATAATAATGTACTCGCGTATAATGGTGCGTAATACAATCAACGTCATGATGATATGCTGATGATGACAAAAGGATAAAATGCTGTCGCTTTATTTGACAAGAGTCCGTGAACGTGGTGATCAAGGATATGCATGCGTTTTATATGGGGTTGTGTGGTGGATGCTGTGTGGAGTTCGTTGAGATTTTAAGATGCTGGCTTTGGCTGAGTGACTGCAAAAGAAGAAGAAAAAAGGGGAGGTTTGCAAATAATCATTTTCGCACGTACAGGTGTACTTGTAAGTAGTGAAGCGATATTATATTATGCCCCTGCCAAGATAGAGCCTTCTTTTAACATTTGACGCGAATAATAATATGTAGTCATTCATTCTTACTCAAAAATATGCTGTGAATATTAAAGGCGTGTTGAATAATAACGCGTCGTGTGTGTGAGAGAGGAATACTATAGCGCATATATGGTCAACCTCAACAATTGGAAACCACACAAGTACAATAATAGAGATTTTTTCTCGCTCTCTTAGTGTGTCTCTATCGATGAACTTTTTTTCTGAACAAAAAGTTCCGCATTCTGGTATGCAGCAAGGTAGTTATAGTTAGTTATGCGCGATGATGATGAGAAACCCATTTTTAGATGATATTTTAGGTGTTAGCAGCAGCAGTGCAGACAGCAAAGGTTTTTTTTATAACTGCCTGCATAATAATTTGGGATACGGTTTTTTCTCCTTCAATTTGAGGTATTCGCCCATGAATCAGGTTTGGTTTTGGTGACATACTAACTACATCTTGTTGTATGTGAAGTGTTTCAAGGAATTTTTGTGTGTGATGCTTTTTTGTCCATTTGCGAGAAGGGAATTGTATATTTTATTGTTTTTTCAGTCTTAATTATGGAACACAATTAATAGAAAGAGTTCCAGAGATTTTTATGTACGCAGGTAATGGACTAATAATGTGTTTGCGCTGACCAAAGTCAAGAATCAAGTTCGCGATTGGTATCGCAATCAATCATTCCATGTAGCTCAACCCAAGCCATTATGATAATTTGATGGTTTGTGTTGCTGAAAATGATCCCTAGCGAAACAATGGAGGCTTTGACAATGGGAGGATGTCCCTACCAGTCAGAGAGTTGTTATAATATTGCCGGTGGCGAAATATTTTGAGGATGATGGAAAATTGGATGAGGCAGCGTGCTGATGATGTCGAAACTGTATACTACTAATGATGTTATTTAAACTTGTACGGTTTCTTTGGAGGTCGGTGATGTGGTGTCATTTTCTCGTAATGACGATACTTCTGCGCAGGGCTTCAGGGTGTCATTGTTGCGTGTGCTTATGAGAAAATATGGTAATGCCAGTAACGCGTTTTAATGTGTTTTTGTTATTATGAGCCCTCATGGATGGATTGGTAATTTAGGTTCTGGATGGATTATTTATGAGACTGCGCTAGCACAGTGAGAATCCCGTGAGGTTGTTCGCAGGTTTTAAAGGGTCACGCTTTACGCAGGTGCGCGCGAGTGTGAGAGAAGCTATATATAATACGCTTATCAGTACGCGATAAACGAGTATCCATCACTGTCAGTATTCACTCAGCTAAAAGTCCCACAAGCGAAATTGACGATAACTCAAGGCCATACTGAAACATTATAAAAGAACTAATCTATAAGATTGTCTGTAAAAATCTATAACGATTCGTGGTCTTTTTTTCTTTCGATTATTTCTTTTCTTCTTGTCATGTCTTTCTTTGATAATGATTGAATGCAAACATTATAAAGTAAGTAGCAGATAATTTTTTTTATCTTTAGTTCAGTAGTCGTATAGCGTAGTAGTGGTCGCTGATATTGACTCGTGGCATTTCTCACGACATAAGAGCATAGGCTACTTAATTGCTATGTTTTTGCTTCTTTGGGGCTATTCTTTGATGAGTTTAACCTTTTTATTGTGGACATTGGTTGGATCTCACATCATCATCGTCGTGAACTATTTATGTATAGTCTTGAAATATAAACTAAATTATAATGAGATCATGAAAATAACTAAGCTTCAGCAAGATTTTTGCTTTTTTGAGAAATATCTCATATTCTCTCAAGTTTATTGTCTGTTGGTCTGGTTGTACAACAGGTAGGTTGTAAGTTGAGTGCTTACAGTGCTTAGTCTTTTGTATTTAATGTGTTTTTGTGGTCCTCCAATTTCAACTAGCCATTTAATGTGGTTTGTTATCTTGCACAAAATGCATAACTGCGCGCGTACCCACCACCATAAAGATGTCGAATGAAAGATAATGTTGGCGATGATTGGTTACAAAATTCACTTTCGTTATTATATCCTCGAATGAGTTATTTATTGGATATTGGGAATCAATGTGCAATAGAGGCTGAGAGAGAGAGAAAGAAAATTAAAAATATAGCATTTCAATTAAATGCATAACATACATAACGATGCGTAAGTAGATGAACAAATGTACACGCATAAATGGAAGTAGCATGTAAATCTGTACACACACGCATTTATTTTCTCAACACACAGATTTCTACTTTTTGCAAGTGCAAGAACCTCATCGCAGTACACAGACAAGTGATTATTACTACAGAGTAATGAGTTCAAAACAATTTGTGTACTGCAACTACCAAGCTATAATTTACTTTACTTGTAGCAGCAGCAAATTTTTTTTCTGTGTGTATAGAAAATGAAGCGACTAAACTAGTATCATTTGTCTGTGCGTTTTTTATTATATATAGCATGTGTAAATTCAATCATGTTATTATTATGTCGATTATTATATGAGCATGATAATAATGATGAATCGGAATACAAAAATTTGTTTAGAGTGGATTCCCATAATGTGCATAGACATACAAGAATAGTTCAGGGAACAATTGGTGGTGAAGGAAGAAAAACGCATGTTTTAAAATAAGTTTGTTTTGATGACGAGTAATTTGTTTTTAATCGTATTATTCTAGTGCATTATTTGCAGCTCTGCATGAGTCTCTCTAGCTATATTTTTTCTGCATGAAAATCGCAAGTGTCCTGTTGTTAGTTGGAT